>JAYKTE010057905.1:0-14661 GCA_036873565.1 Xipholeptos notoides
TATATATATGTATATGTAGAGTAAGTTTGCATATATTTATAGTTAAACTGCTCAATATCAGTAATAGAGTGTGTGGAGAAGATAAGCGTAGACATGTAGTAAAAGGCCTTTGGTGTCAGTTTTTCGCCTGTGCAGTCATCAGACCAAAGCTTTTCTCGATATGCGACAGTCTGATTGGGTATTGCCCCATTGCTGGTTGGTTTAGAACAGCGTGTGTCATATCAAAAGACATGCCGAAGGAAGACTGGAATGATAAAGTGGGAGAATGAATGGCCACTTTAATGGAAGAGGTCCCGAAGGAAGAGGAAAAGCAAGATATCGCACAGAAAAAAACCTTTAAAAATAAAAATGTAAAAGAGAATCTTTCGTAGCATATTTTTTACCTGTGTTCGAGCCCCAGCACCAACAGCAACACTTGTCCTAGAGATTGCTGCAGCTGCAGTAAAACAGCAGAAAAAGGGAGACACGACATTTGAAATTCCATACGCAAACAATTCCTTTAAAATAATAAAAAAATGAAAAATTTCACAGAGAGAGTATTAATTACCTATTAGATATATTTTTTCGGTTTGTTAACAATGCTTCTTTATTTCATATATACTCGTGTATATGTATATATGTATATATATATATATATATAAACATAGAAGCTTACATATACATTAAAAGAATATAAAAATCACTAACGCAAAAATATTCAACACATGCACTTAATATCTAGTTGCATGGCCTTTGTTCTGTTTTACAGCATTAAACCTTTGGGTGTAATTGTTTGTGATCTTATTTCATGTTTTCTGGGATTGTAGCTGGACATGGCTGTCTGGAGCAAGTTTTGTCAGTCACATCTCTGTCACCAATCTGAAAATGACAAACCCATCTCCTAATTGTGCTGACATCAACTGCATCAGCAGGTGCTGGTAAATGTTCATTGTTTGAATTTATGCATGGAGAAATTCCATGACTCATCTCTGCCTCTGACGCACGCCCATGACAAGGAGTTGCTTTCTTAGAGTCTCACACTATCAATATCCACAACAGAGCGATGAAACTGATGAATGCATAAGTTCAGTCATGCAATTTGCAATCTCGTCTGATCCATCTGAACAGAATAAAAAGAGAGGAGGCATTACTTTTGGAATGAGCCTCGTACACACACACACACACACACACACACACACACACACAAATACACACACACACACACACATATATATATATATATATATATATATATGTGTGTGTGTTTTTTCTTTTTGTCTAGTTTTTTTTTCTTTGGTGGGGCTTTACATTTTTTATGTAAACATAAAACAAAAAGAAAACACACTAAAAAACAAAAAAATAAACCCTGTATCAAACCAAATCTTCTCTAACCCCTTCTTCATTCCACAACTTCATGATTTCCTTTTATAAAAAAAACACATATGTACCTGGTTCGGGTCAATTTGATATCCTTCTTTTCTCGCAACAAAAAGGGCGACAGAAATGGAATAAATAAATGCAATAATTCCAATGGAAATTGCATCAGGAATATAATTTGGGGCCAACGAAATATCCGGAACAAATGCTTCCGGAAGACTGAAATAAAATAATTTAAAAGTATATATATGAATTTTAGACAAAAAAATAACCGGTACAAAAGCTTCAGGAAGACTGAAATAACATAATATTTTGTAAAATATACAGTGTGAACCAAATTATTATGCAAGCTTCTTTTCTATTTTTTTTTCGTATCCTATTAGTGTAAGCTCCCCGTGTTTTCTTTGGTATATTATCGGACTAGTTATATAAATATTTGTATAAAAAATTTCGATTCCAAAACGTTACCTAAAGTGAAATATTTAAAAAAAAACGATTTTTAAGTGAACCAAATTATTCTGCAAACAATTTTATAAACATTTATTTCGGGTATAACATTACAATAAAGCATCGAAATCAGTGCAATTGTTAACAAAAGTCATAATTATGACTTGGTCAGCGACCAAAAAATGTCTGTTTTGAAACAGTGTGATGCTCTTCACCTGGAGATGTCACGCTCTTTCTTCACTATCAGAGAAAGAAGTCTGTCGTCCATCGATGATGTTAATGGATTTTGCTGCCTTCATGGTAGCCTCCCATATGTTATCTTTTGATGTATACTGCTTTCCATTTTGATAAACCCGCCTTTTTAAGATAGCCCACATGTTCTTCAGAAAAGTTGCTTCATGCGTTCATGCTTTTTTCAATAAAGTCCATTTTTACTCAAAATATGGCATGCTTCTTACGTCTTATTATATTTTTGTAATAAGATATTGAATAGAGATTGCTCGGGTGCCTCTGGATCCCAATCGGAACATTTTAGTCCGTAAAAAATATTAGAAAAAACACGAGTTGCATAATAATTTGGTTCGAACTGTATATGATTTTTAGACAACGAATTATCCAGAACAATAGCTTCAGAAAGAGTGAAATAAAATAAATTTTTAAAAAGTATAATTTTTAGCCTATGATATAGCCGGAAAAAAAGCTTCGGAAGGACTGAAATTGGAAAAACATAAAAAGCATTATATTTAGTTAATGAATTTAGATTCAAAACTTTTGTAATGAGATCCATATGAAGTGCTTTCTTCTTTAAGTCAGGATCATACAACTCCATTTATTTAAACATTAATCAATTTAGGCTTTGGAATCTGAACACATATCCCTTCAAATTTAAGCTGTTTTTGTAATCATAGATATGAAGCCTTTTCTTCCTTGACTTAGGAAAGTCTTTTTGGGTCCACAGATTAGAATCGTAATGTTTTGTATACGATAGGCCCTATTGCAAACAGATGGTTGCTATCTGTGTAATTTATATTTTATTTTGGAAAAAAAAAGAATGTGCAATTTTTCGTGCATTATTACAATAAAAGTTCCAGAATATAAAACATCATTGCAGAATTATTATTATCATTATTATTATTATCATTATTGAATTCCCACATCAGTCACACGCAGTACTTGCATGCTGTTCGTGTCCTGTGGATCCAAGTGGAGTCACGGTGACAACAAGTCTCCCCGTGATGCTCCAGCAGAATCCACCCCTTCCCAGCCAGATATTGTATGGTGTCATTTCTCCTCAGATTTTCACTCTACTATAACCAGCTCTCACACCCAGTATCAGCAGAATCTAGATTTTGCCAGCATCCGGTGTTGTCTTCCGAAGGCAGAATGACAATAAGTCTCCTATGGAGACTGCAAGTTACTCTTCTCAATTTTTCTTCTTCCTTCTTCAATTCTCTTTTCTTTTTGTTGGGTTCAATTTTGCAATGCTTTCCTGATTATGTCAGCAATCCTCATGACTGCAGCTTTCTATAGGAAGTGTATTTTCCCTTTGATATAGGTATTATTATTATTATTATTATTATTATTATTATTATTATTATTATTATTATTATTATCTTCTTAATAAACAACTTAAGTTCTATAAAAAAGGCTCATATATTTCTTTACGTAATAGGAGATTGTTCTTACCCTTGAGGTATGCGGCCGATCACCTTGAAATTGTATTTATCTTTTAATTCCAATTTATAAGATATTGGTAAAATCAAAATGACCTAAAAATTGAAGAAAAAATGTAATCATTATATAATTCATTAAATGACACTGTTAGTTTGTATATTTTTAATCCCCGCTTTGGATTTTGTCGAGATACTCCCATTACTATATATTTTCTGCGACTATATTGTAACAAAGCAATTTAGGATTAAACGTACTTTATTTCATCTTTAAATACTGCAGGACTTTCTCATTGTTTTCTATTCTCCTTCGCCTTATCAAAAGAGATATTATGCACGCAATTTTTATAACTAGGGATATTCCTATTCTGACATTCAAACACAATTTACAAGCAATAAACCTGTGATAACTCGTTCTCTGATGACTTCCCGCTTTCTCTGCTTCTCGAGTACTCTGAGGGTGTTTAGTTTACAC
Source organism: Xipholeptos notoides (assembly GCA_036873565.1). Classification (NCBI taxonomy): domain Eukaryota; kingdom Metazoa; phylum Mollusca; class Cephalopoda; family Idiosepiidae; genus Xipholeptos; species Xipholeptos notoides. The sequence continues at coordinate 3,949 of JAYKTE010057905.1, forward strand.
TACAGCATGGCCCAGTGTTGCATATTGCACATGCAACTTAGAAGATTTTAGGGGTGGCCAAAAATGAGAAAAATTGCTCGCCATTTTCGATGGAACAGGTGCATTTTTAAAGCTCTTTTTATGATTACACACCTAAGATTTGCACTAAAATAAATTCTATTTACATACAAATTATCAGAAGTAAGAAATATTCACAAGTGAGCAAAGCCAATGGAAATGTGTATCCCCACAATTGGTCGCTCATATTAACTGTCGTTGCTCTTTACACTAGTGTGTGAATTTTCGTGATGATCAAAGGTGGATTAGATAATTTAATAACCGAAAAAAAAAATCGCGAAAAATTGGACTGACCATTTGGGATGGGGGTACATATGCCTTGACCTGGTTTAACTATTCATCTATGCCTATAGAAGATTTTGAGGGTGTTGCTAAAAAGAGACAGAAATCTCCTAGACTGGTAACGTTTAATATAATAAAGAGATGTTTTCTTTTTTAGGAATAAAAAGTCAAAAGAAAGGATCAACTTCTAAAATTAAATAGAAATTTTAAAGTATTAATTTCTTGTGAACTTTTGTCCTCATCTTCAGGACCCGTGGCATAGTGGATAAAGGCGTTGAGTCTCTGCGGTTCCAGGTGAGCATTGTCAGAAGATAGCAGTTTCGATTCTTATCCAAGTAGGCCAGAGGCTTAGTTGACCAAAAACATGGTGCGATAGACAACAACTATGGAAAGCAGTTATTACTGGGGATATGGTTACAAGACTTGGTATTCCTATCCGGTGTCGCAGTTAATCATCTAAAGAAGGCCAGAGGACGAGTTGGCGGAAACGTGAGGAAAAACAACAACTATGAAGATGAGGACAAAAGTCTGGAAGAAATTAATCCCCACATTATGAAGCCTCATCTTAAAGGATTCCCAAAAGTAGATACAATTAAAGTTTAAACTTACAACAATCAACTCAATTGGAATCGGCATTCGAAGTCGATCTTTGAATCGTTCGTTGACTTCAGATTTGATTAAATAAAAAATTAAAATTACAATCAATGATAAAATTAATTGCCGATAATCCGAATTCGGAAGTTCCATCAAAATTCCATAAAAAGTCTGAAACATTAAAAGATTTAAATTAATCGACTTTTATTTTCATTTTTATTGTTTTATTCACGATCTTTTCTATACAAATTACATCTTCTGTCTGTCTTTCTTTGTGTATGGGGAACGGTCTCTACCAAACTATTTTACTGATTTTGGGTCGAAAATAGTGTATTCGGACCTGAGGAACAAATTCTATTTGGTTTTGAGCCGGAGAAATAGCTGATAAAGGGTCAAAAATAAAAAATGGGATTGTTGCGGGCCCATAGCGTCCGCCGTGTGGAGGCTATGTTGGTCATTTGGGTATCAATATAACCGCAGTTTACTAAAATAATTTTTAGGTTTCAAAAAATTACGGCAGTTTTATAAGAAAGGAAATAATCTTGGAATTGCATTAAACACAGATCCAAATGAGCACAAAAAATGCATTAACGTAACCCCCAAGCAAGCTAGTTATTACCATAAAGATAAGAAAAAAAATCGGAGTAGTAATAATAATAATAATAATCAAAAAGTATCTAATAAATTCAGCAGCGAGGTTGGAGCAACAAGGTTGGAGCAGTGGAAAAAGCTCGGTCTCTGGAATCGTATTACATGAGTTCAAATCCCAGTCAAAGACCATTACATTCACTTTCAGCTGTCTCGGGCATATAAGTCTCTCACTCTCTCTGACTTTATCGTCTATAAATATAGATGAGCATGGACACAGAATAAACCGCCTTTGGTGACTGTCAGTTTCTCGCCAGTGCGTTCATCAGACAATTTTCGGTATAATATATGCACAGATAAGAAATTCACAACTATATAAATATATATATACTAGAAATATTGACTGGCTATGCTTAGGCACCGGGGATTTTCTACTAAGGTAGTCAAGGAAGCGTGTTATAGAGGAAAGCAGTACCGTAAATTATGTTCGTGGAACAGTAAACGCGCTTCTAAATGTTAATTCAAATTCTAATTCGTCAATCGTATGTTGCCATTTTGCTACGCAACTTTTGGTGATCTGAATCATTGCGCTATGCAAATTAGCCCCAAAATTAGAAATGTAGTTCGGTAGAGACCGCAACAGTCTAATCTTTCAACTTTGACCAGAAGCAGCTAAATTTCCTGCTCGAAACTGACTAAAAATTATTCCACAGGTCTAAATATCCAATAAATGAAATTTCAATTCTGTAGATCCAAAATTGTCAAAGTAGTTTGGTAGAGACTGTTCCACACACACACACACACACACACACACACACACACACACACACATTTGCATTTTTTATAGATATACATATTAGGAAATTGATGTAGAGTTTCAAAATAATTATTTAATTCACATAAATCCAGTCTTACGAAATTATGTAAAATTGAATAATTACTTACCTTAGGGAGACTCAAAAATCCAACGTACCTTCGGATCGAAACCCCCAAAATATTTTTTAGCTGACTGCAACTAACATGTAAAGCCACACCGACTGTAAATGCACTGAGGATTGTATTTGATAAAAAGTGTACAAGATAACCAAGTCTTAGGATTCCCATAAGAATCTGCAAAGCAAAAATATAAAACCAGCCAAAAGTATTTTTTATTTTGGGAAAACACAAGCGATGTTTGAAATGAGGTTCGATCATTTGAATACAGGGTTTTCAGATTATCAGCCTCATCATGATTGTTATTTAAGACAACGTTCGACTGATGTTACGCACACGGGCTCCACTCTCTCCATACTCTTACACACCACTCACTCTCAGTCTATACTCGTTCACACACCTTATATCTTGGTGATGACTGAGAGTTGTAATGGTTGGAATTTGGAATGCACATACATGAGTTTTAATCAGTCAGTCAATTTCTTATATTCACTTTCGATTCCTCCGAGCCGAGAGGCTCATTATTTTCGAGACTAATCTGAATTTGGTGAAGTAACACTGCTTTCCAAACAAGTTCAATTCTTTAGACCTAGCAGACACTACATTTAACAGGGGGATAAGTCTGAAATATAAAAAAAAACAACAGCCTCGCGGTCGATTGCCGACATGGCATACCAACCTGTCATAAGCACACAAATATGACCTCCATATAAATCAAAGTTTTGTGCTCGACTGTTAATGAAAACACTAATTATTTACAACTAATGAGCTGTCAGCGGACTTCATCATCAAATCAAAAACTAGTTTAAGATGATTGATAAAATAATACCTTAAAGATGATTAAAAGGAAAGCAATGAAATAGAACCCTAAAGTTAAACAATTGGTTCAATTCAGAATATTATATGCTGTTTGTTTAAAACTCAAATAGATTCAATATCAAAAAGAAGAACCCGTCATTCAATACACAAAACACGTGTCAATTAACGAGAATTAAGTTTAAGTAGAAGAGCAAAATGTTTACATAAAATACTATTCAGTATTCAGAAAACAATAAGTTTCAATTCTTAATGTCAAAACTGATTTGTTTTTGATAGGAATTATAGATTAAATCTTTAAATTTTTAATCAATTTATTCATTTACTAGAAGTATTGGCCAGTTTTGCCCGGGCGCCGAGGATTTGCTACTAAAGTTGTTAAGGAAGCCTACTATATGGGAAAACAGTACATTATGTGCGTAAAGCGGTAAACGCTCTTTCAAATGTCAATTCAAATTATGATTCATAAAATGTAGGTTGCTACTGGGCAATGCAAATTTCGGTGATCTGAATCCTTGTGCTATTGTTTAAATGCTTCTTCGGTGCTCGCTTTCTTTTGTCTCCATTTTTATTTGTACTTTTTTTGTTTTGTAATTCTAAAACTTGACCCCTTTCGCTGCTATTTTTCAGGCTGTAAACCAATTAGATATTGCTTCCCAGGTCTACCAAATTTGAAGTCTTTAAGCCAGAAATTGGCAGAGTAGTTTGGTAGAGACTGCAACAGTTAAATCTTTCAACTCTGACCCCTTAGCAGCGAAAGTAGAGACTGTTCCACACATACACACACACACAGATGCACACTTTCACTTTTATAGATTTATTCATTTCCAAAAGTGATTATCGTAATTAACTAATACACTTTATTCATTATTATCTAATGAGCGGTTCTTTCGCTTTATGGCAACTCAACTGGTTCCGAGTAAATTAATACTAAATAACACCATTTGTAAATAGTTTTCTTGGTTTGAATGTTTAGTTTATGTGAAATTTGTATTTGATATTGTTTGTGAAAAAATCTATTATTGTTGTGTCATTCTTTTGTAACGTGATGCTGGTACGTTTAAAACTGGATCAAAAGGGGATTGCTTACATACGTAGAGAATGGGGTTGAAGATGTGAGTGGCAAAAGTACTTTAAGCCAGTCGGCTTCAATGTTGTTATTTTGTTGATTATTTTGGCAGTCCAGCCTTAGGAATGCAGTTTTCGGTCTCATTTTAAATATAGTAACTTCTTACTTTGAGGGAGCTTTTCTTACACCATCCATCGGTTTCGGAAAGTCGTTCCATTTCATTTTTTTAATAATTTGAATTATATGTTTTTTGTTTTGAAAAATCTTTGGTTTTCTTTGACGACGACTGTATATGTATACGAGTACTGTAATAAGATGAAAGTCTAGGACTAATAGCAGCAGTCTAAGATTAGATCCTTTAAAATAGTTCTATGAAAATAAATATTTTGAGGGATTTTTGGAGTTTTGAAAGTTAACAGATTATCAACATCCAGCGATGAAGGAGGAGGAAATCTTACGACCGCCCTGAGGGGCAAAAACAATTGCTACGCCACTGAGTATATATCATATATATACAGTTTGGAAGGGTTCATGTCTGTGTATAGATGAATACTCACAACAATGAATGAATTATCTCGGATTTAAATCAATATTTAGAAGAAAAAACATTGAAAAAATGAAAGAGATTTTGGTAAATTTTTGATAAATTGTCTTCAGAAATTGTTTAGAAAAAATAATTTAGGCTTCTAATCAAGATTTATAAGATTTGTAAAATTTAAAATACACATGCACACACACGCACGCGCGTGCGTTACTTCTTCATTTTAAAACACTTTAACACACATTTAGAAAACAGGGTTTTTTAAGAATAACTTGAATCGATTATTATGACAATCGAATCAAAGATCAATGAATTGTTAACACCTGAGAGGCAGATTTAATTCGAACCTACCTGGGTAACACCTGCAATTATAGAAATGGCAGCTACAAATTTTATCTTCTCTTTATTGATGGTTTCTTCGGAAAGAAACGTTGTTTTGTTTTGGAGCTGTTGTTCACCAATTGTAGAGCTATGATTGGTTAGTTCCAGAATATTCTCATTGGAAGGAAAATGGTTTTCTACTAAGCTACCAAATATCAGAGAGACAACAACAATAGCACCTATAAAAAAAACAAAGAAAAAAACAAAACAGATAAACATTTAAACCAAAACTAAAACATATGTGGAACCATACAGTCTTTGACTGGAATGGAGCGGACTGGGCTTACAAGGGGGCATATTGTCATTCTGACTCCAGTGAAAACCACTGGTTGCTAGGTGTACATAATAATAATAATAATAATAATAATAATAATAATAATAATAATAATAATAATAATAATAAGTGCTGAAGGAAACTTATTGTCACACTGCCTTCAGGAATTACGATCAGACGTTAGCGGAGTAAGAAAGACTGCCATTGGCGTGTGTGAATGCTAAATGCAGTATGGCGAAAACCCAAGATGTGGCAACATACAGTCTTTGACTGGAATGTGGCGGAACCTTCTGGAGCTCACGGGGAGACATGTTGTCACTAACTCCAGTGAAGGCCACTGGTTGCTATGTGTGCAAGCGCTTAGCAATCAGTATAAGATCCCATAATTAGTGCTAATAAAAAAAATAATACAATAGTTTTAATAATAAGAGAACTGAGAAGGAAGAAGAGGAAAAGAATGAATTATCGATGCGAGGAGCCGACTACAAGAGAAACTGAAGTGCCATAAATGATTTATTGCCACTATGCGTTCGGAAGTTGATCCCTGGTGTAAGCACTGGATATAGTAGGGGGAAAACCGGAGAAGTAGCACCATACAGTCTTTGGTTGGGATGGAGCGGATCCTGCTGGAGCATAACGAAGAGACTTGTTGTCACTCCGGATCCAGTGAAAATCAGTGGTCACGAACAGCATGAAAATGCTGCGTGTGACTGGTGTGAAAATTCAAAATAATAATAAGATTTTGCAACAATCCCAAAATACCTGAATAAAAGATTGTATGACATTTGGATCAACGTGAAAATAAACATCATATAGACCACTGCACTCATGAGGGCAGCTGATATGATCAGAAAAGAATTGGACCAAGGAAAATAAAAGCAAGAAGGAAAGAATGTTGAAAGGATAAAAAGAAAAGAAAAAACACAGAGAGACAAAATGTACATTCTAGAGGAGGGAGGGGGCTTACAGTCGGTGAATAAAAGAAATACAAAGATACTGCAGTACCAGATTAGACTTGTTGTAATTCTGCCTCAGGAAGCATCAGCATAATCAGAGCTCTGCCAATGGCAGTTGTAAGACTTAGATGCAGAAGAATGGAGTTCATGCATCTTTATTTGAGATGATCACCGTTCGTGGCGTTGTCCTCTCACTGACTAAGTGACTGCCCACACCTTATATGTCACTGGAAATCTCCGAGGTTTGCCTAGTGCCCCTCTCGGCAAATTTCGCCACTATGAGTGGGTGACAATATTATATTACCAGTAGGTTCAATACTATTATCACATTACTTACCGAAAGATAAATGCCTCGAAGAACCAAAAATGAAGTAACAAATAACAGGAAAGAATCCCATGAAGAGTCCAACCTCTATGGGAAGATTTGCCACTAATGCATATGCCATTCCTAGAAAAAGAAAATATCAATTAGCAGTTCTATCAAACAGCTTTTTAGCATTAATGAAGAAGAAAATCGACAAGACATTGAAATATGCATCCAATTTTTACAAGAATTTCTCTTAGAATATTTTGGGTTAAATGGCTGTTGGGGTATGAGAGCTAAGTTTAGAGTAATTCTATTTATACCCAGAGGTATAAGAAAATCAGAAAAGAAAAATGATATAAACTTTATTACATAATCACCTATACAGAACTGTGGTCTTTAGTTAGTGTTCTGGCTTTCTTGCTGAAAAGATATAACTCTTTATGCACAAAAATTGGCTCATAAAATTGGCGTAACTCTGTTGAAAAGATGTTGAAGTGAAAACTTATTAGCTAGAGAATTTTTTTTTTTAAATTGCCGATGAAATTTCTTAGCCGATGCGTGATAAATGAATTTACCATCTTTAACTCTGAAGATCGATGTGTTAACATCCGGTTAATAGTAAAAATGTTGTTTCGATTCGTAGAATTAGGCTTAGTTTAGTTTGGGTATCGTAATGTTGATTTTGAGTATGATACTGTTTGTTGTTATGCGAAATCTACAGTAGGGTACGATACTCTCACCTGCGGCAGACATCTCACCTACACATGGAGGCATAAATAAATACACACGGAGAAGGAAACACACACAGACAAAGAAGGGAACAACTCAGTGGAACACTAACACACACAGACACACACACACAGAGAGGGGCAGGGGCACACACACATAGGCGGTGATGCACATACATACATATACAGAGAGTAAAAACACAAGGTATCCAAGAAGTCAACACCGGCACCGCTAAGGTTTATATATTTTACTCTTGATATTTTGCTTATTTGTTTGTTAAATATAGGATATCAGCCATGATTAAAGAACACAAAGAACAAACAAGTCTTCATTTTCTAGATGTCAATATTTATTTAGATTATACACAAATTTAAGTTCTTGATTTTACTGTATATTATTATTTCCTTTCTTTCTTTTCATCCCATTATTTATTTTATCTTTTTTTATGTAAATATTTGGCCTAACGTTTATAGCACCAAAGTACAACCAAACAGAGCTTGTTTGAATCACGGAGAAAATAAGACGAGTCATTTAAAATCCATCAATAAATAATATATCAATAATTTTGGTAGATTTCAATTGATCGTGTCACTGGTCCATTTTTTAATGATTGATTGATTGATTTGTTTTACAGCATATCAACCATTTCCGTCATTTTATGCCAAGAACGATCATTTTTATCATGCATCTTTTTTGTCATCACATCGTTTTGAATTACACAAGTTTAACTATTTAACTCGTAGCTGGAGGGAATATAGGTATTCCTACCTTTCCTATGGGTATTGACTCAAATTTGAACGTAACGGAAGGAGTAGGATTCGAACTTGCGTATTACAATTCCAAAGTTTGATTGCTAATCTACTGTCCCAAGCGGACTTCCTCGTTCGTTGTTTAAACGCTGAAATAAATCCCTTACGAATTAAGGTCTTAAAGTCTTTGTCCATAAATTTTCATATATTTTTTCTTTATATATAATAATTCCTTTCTGATTTTTCACTGGAGAAGGGTTGTTAAACAGAATGCCTTTTACAAGGAATAAGTTTCCTTAAAAGATCCAGTACACAAACGATGTAACAAGTTAATAAATTTATCACCGATATTGAACACTTCCTTTACAATTCTATGAATGCTTGTATTGATTGATTAAATAGCATACATTGGGATAGATAGCTTAAATTAGATAGCATATATTAGAGGGATAAGATAGATTAGGATAGATAGCTTAAATTAGACTAGGGAGATAAGATAATCTAGATTAGATAGCTTAGATTAGATAGATAAGATAAATTAGATCACTTTGCTTAGATTATATAAATTGCTGAGATAGATAGATAGATAGATAGATAGATAGATAGATAGATAGACAGACAGACAGGCAGGCAGGCAGACAGGCAGATAAATAAATTAGACCCGGTGATTTTTCAGATAAAGAGGTTAGTTTTCTTAAACTGAATTCGTGGGTTTAATTATGACAGACGATTTCTTCTAATAATGAAACAGTCAAGGTAGAAGATAAAAATTTAAAAAAATGACCGTTCATTCCAACCAATGCAGGCAATGAGACTGAACATAAATAAATATCAATCAAACCTTGTGGTAACTGCATGAAGCTGACAGTTAAACCTCCAATTATATCATTTCCAAGGCAAGTCTTTATCTGATAATTTCGGATTGTCGGAATTATTGGAAACAAGTTTTGAGCCACTTGTTTGGTAGAGTTGAATATTTTTGAGAGAGTGTTCTTCAATTTGGTTCTGTGTGGGATTGGATCAGGTTCTTTACGATAAGCCTCAATGAATTCTTGACTCAAAGGGTATGGAATCTTCTGACTTTCGAGAAGTTCAAACATTTCTTATCTGAAAAAGAATTTTTTTAAAAAGAAACTTTTAGCTTATTTCAAGAAAATAACCGTACCCCACCTTTCTTTATGCCTTATAGTAATGAATTGTTCATTATCTTTTTTTCTTTATCGTTTCTTTATTTTCTAATTTAATTTTTATTTTTAATTTAATTTTACTTTTGTAGTTTTTCTTTATTTTTTATTTTCAATTTCATTTTTTTCTTTCTATTTTATTTTTAATTTCATTTTTATTCATCTTTTTCAATTTTTGAAATTAAAAAACATTATTTCATCTAATTTTCTTATTTTTCGTTTTTTAATTCAATTTTTAAAATTTTATTTATTCATTTAATTTTCTAAATTTATTTTCTTTATTTCTCAATTATTTTTTTTTATAGTTATAATTCCATTGAATAGTACCAGCAACAGGTTAAATAGTGTAGCTACTGTACTCGTACTTGTAAACAGAACAAATACGTTCAGCAAATTTAGTTGTTCTCGGTATTAAATGCCCTGGAAAGAAAATGTTTTAACAAATATACGAGAATTATATAATGATCGAGCAAGCACAAAATCTAGTTAGGCACGAGGCCAGTTTAGCGTTCTCATGAGGCTTATTGCCCTGTCACAGATCTAAAAGAAAGCCAGTTTCTCCCGATGGATCGGCACCACACAGACAGGCACTGAGCAATGAAGCCTTTAGATGGGGGCGTCAGGCGTTGCCATGGCGGACGGTCCTCTGAGAGAAAGCAAAGGAACTATCATTTTTAAGGCTAACTCCGTACCCCAGGTAGGCGTTAAACAAATATGCCATAAGTTAATGAATCAATAAATCTAATGGTTCCACACCTTTTCAGTCGATTACACATTTCAAAAACGGGTGAATGGTCATTGGTGTCGAGTTATATCATTCAGAAACAATTTCTCTTATGTGTGTTTGTGTATTTATTTATATTTGTACGCTTATTGTCACGCTCTAGAGATTGAAGGTGAAAGGTGATTCGAACCCCAGACTACCTACATTATTTTGAAGCTTCAAGGTTAATGCTCTCGCGACTGAGCTATGGGACTGTACTTATACAAGGTAAATCTCTGTCATAATCTAAGCTATATAATCTATTTAAAATTATTGAATATGAAATTTATGAGTTGACAAGCTTTTTCAATAATCTATTTCTCTTATATTAATGACCGATGTATATTTATTTATTTGTATCTATCTACCCACAAAATTCACCTTGCTCCCGCCCCAACATACTGAACGTTTCTATCAAGGATTATAGAGAGAGACAGAAATGGAGAGAGAGAGAGAGAGAGAGGGGGGGATAGATAGAGAGAGAGAGAGG
>JAYKTE010058016.1:0-14655 GCA_036873565.1 Xipholeptos notoides
TGTGTGTGTGTGTACATATATATACATATTTAATTAAATATCTACAGTATCACTGAAACACACAGGCAACACTGATTAAAAACCCCAGGGTTATAATGAGCACATAAAAATGGCCTTGTGCCAAACTTGGGTTAGTGCTCGACCAAGTAGATATTATATTTAATTAAACAAGTATTACTTTTTAGTAAAATTTATATTCAAATGTTTTTCGTCGGCAAGAGAATGAAAAACAAAATCATTGTACAGACATGTGATATTAAAAAAATTAAAAACTCTTTTTAGAATATAAGGAAAGTTTTAAAAGAAAATATAAGTATAAATAAAAAATATTTTTAATAACACATCTTTAAATACACACACAAACACACACAAATATCTATACATATATATATATATAAATATAAGTATAAATAAAAATATTTTTAATAACACATGTTGAAATACACACACAAAAACACACACACATGTTTATACATATATATATATATGTATATATACACTAATGAAATCATAATAAAGACCTGAAAAAAATTAATGGTGACTGAAATCTTGACGAAAATTATTATTATAAAACAAATTAAAAAAAAATCATTTCATTGTTCAACATTTTTTAATGTATAATACATCGTCTGGGTGACACATTAACACAAAAACACTTATATCTATGTTTGTAAGTGTGTTTGAGTTTATTCGTATATGAGTCGGTATGCATATATGTACGCATATACTCAAGTGTACTTGAGAATCAGTTTTTTTTAATTCAAGCATTCGTTATAATACACAATTGGGGTAGTTGACGTTGACAGAGTATGGCCATGAGTTTGATTTCCTATTTTATGAAACAAACCAATCAGTTTTCGCAATTTCTTGTTCAAATTTTTAAATAGATTGACATTTTGAATTGCTTAAGTTATGATCCAGTCCTTTGTTTTGATTTAAGATTTTTTAATTCTGTACATTATTTTTGTTAGAATTTTAATATGCTTTGTCAAATTATGGTTTTTATAGTCCAGTATATGCCCTAGCCCTTTGCTTTTGTTCAAGTATGTACCCTAACCAGTTTTAATGTGCCCTACCCTAGTAAAAATATATTTAAGAATATATAAAGTAGTAGGCAATTTATAGAAACAAATCAATTTTCACAATGTTTCAATTAGAAAAAATGCCATTTAGTCCCAATAAATAAATAATAATAATAATAATAATAATAATAGATAAATAAATAAATATCCATAATGTACAAGAATTGTTGTTTAAAAAGGAAAGAGGCGAAATATGAATACATCTTCAGTAAACAGCAATTCTTTAACTATTTTTTACTTTAATACCTGTTAGTAAATATGCTAAAACACAAGTTCTACAACTATCTATTAACAGGCAGTTATTATTATAAACTTATAATATTATTTTTTTTACTGTAGGCCACATTTTATAAGAGAGACATGATTTTGTTGGCCACATTTAAAGATTATGCCACATTTTATAAGAGATACATACTATTGTGGGATATAATTAAAGGGTAGGCCATATTTTATAAGAGGCATGATTTTATATGCCACATTTAAAGGGTATGCCACTGAGAGAGACATAATTTTGTAGACCAGATTTAAAAGGTAGGACACGTTCTATTAGACACATGATTTTGCAGGCCACATTTAAAGGGTAGGTCAAATTTTATAAGTGAGACATAATTTTGTAGGCTGCATTCAAAAGGTAGACCATATATTACAAGAAATATATTAATCTTCTTCATAGCTCTTGAACTTTTTAAAAGTTAAAAAGTAGGAGGCATTACTTTCAGAACGACTTTTATATGTTAGTTTCAAAGTTAGTGACTTACTAATCAGTCATGTAAACCTCAAGATTTAACTTTTCACATGAAATAATTGTCATACTGGAAAGAATATCACCAATTCAAGATGCGAAACATGTCCTTGTTTTTTCTTGTGTTTTTTTCTTTTAAATAATTTTTATCTGTATACAGGAACTGTTGTTGCATATGTAACGAAAAGAAAAAAAAAAGCTATGTAACTCACGTTCTTTTTCTATCACTGAAAATCGATAATGTGACCGGCTCAATTTGTGGTAAAGTCTATGATTTATTTCTAGTCTCAAGAGAGACATCATGGTTCACAATGAAATAAACAAAACGTATTTGATCAATTAATTGAAAAGAGTGTCTTTTTAATATCAATTCAACTTCCTACTATATAGATCCTTTAGAATATTGATAAGTAACGCGAAGGAACGTGGAGGAATGTTGCTGACGATAGAGGTGGAAGTATTAAGATTATTCATAATTTCTAGTTTATGTATTTGCTATGTTAGTGTGTGTATGTATGTGTGTGTCTATGTGTGCACACGTGCTAGTATTCATGTTCCTGTGTGTAGATAATCACCCTTGTTCACGTCAGTGTGTTTGTTTGCAAGTTCATGTGTGTATGTGGGTGTTCCTTCTTGGCTTGGCGAGCTATTAAAGCTGGCATCAGCAAAAAGACATGTTATGCCTTCCAGCTGATTCATTTTTTTATACAGCAGTTGTCTTATTCTATGCTGCGAGGCCAAGGATTCACACCATCATGGATTTTTCATTCTGTGACCTACTCTTAGAGTGGAAGGAAAAGTGGTTTGGTTACATTAATTCATTTAAAATCAATTATAATCCTTAAATTGGCTGCTGAAATGTTAGTTACCTTTGTTCCAAAATTCGACTAATTACAATTCGCTTTTTTAATCCAGTGCGATTGACTGCTATGGTGTTATTTTCATAAAATTGTTTATGAAAAGGGGAAAAGGGGAAAAGGGTATTATTATCAGTGGACTATTGGCATTCGTTTGCCTATTATAGGTAACAGAGTGAAAAATCGAGATTTACATAAACCCATGCAGCCTGGTGTGTGAATTTCAGGGTATTATTAGCATCTGTTTGCCTCTTTTTTATCGTTCACTGCAAATGTAGGTCACAGAATGAAACATTTTGATTGATATAGACCTTTGAAACCATAGCCTACCTGGGAAAGATTCACCAGTTAGCAATCATGGTGGGTAACCAAAATAAGTATTTTGTTTTTCTTCATGGTTTGGTTTTTCTTTTCTTTTGTATATATACTTTAAAATCTTTTTATTTTTGTCTTTTTAAGATTCTAAAAAATATATTATTAAAACAAGAATAGAAATAAGTATTATGATTTCTTTTTTTAGTTTCCGAGTGCAGAACAACTATTTGTTCAAACATTTTATAAAATTAATTAATATCGACCCTTTTCAGGTAATTTGATTCTGGTTTTGTTGAAACGCTTTCCACACAGCAATAGATTACAGAAAAAAAGTTTTTTGTAGATACATTTTTCGTATTAAAACTTTTTAAAACAAAATCTGGTTATGCTGAAACATTATTTCTATAGAGGAAAATTGTTAAAGTCGTTTCTTTCGTTTTTTTAGGCGGAGGGGACATTTTTCCTAGAGGAACAAATTGGGATCTTGTGTATATAAGCCTTCAGTATGTTAGGGGACTGCAAGTTAAATTTTGTGGGTAGATTCTGCGCTGCAGGTGGCGCATGTTGCCAAGCCCGGTATTGGGGATAAGTAAAATCTTCAAATGCGATGATATTTTTACTACTTTGTTATGTATATTACCGTCTTTATTCGGATGAAATCATTTTTAAGACTTGTTTAATCTCGACAATTAACACAAGTAAAAATTTTAACATTCCCATTTGGTTTTAATATTTTTCTCCGGATATAAACACCATAACCGGATAATTACCGTACCCTTCCATTATCGTCATAGAAAAGTCTTTATTTCAGTAGACATTTGTGCTATTTGTTTTATTTTCATTTAATTTTGTTTTTAAAATTCAATATTGATTTTACAATTGAACCCTTTTGTCAATGAACAAATTGACTCAAAATTTAGTAATACAATAGCACTTTAATGAAAATTTGAGGCAATTTTTAAAAATTTTAATTTAAATTTTTTATGGCCATGTTTTTTTACGTCAATGGGGATAGAGGTTCAATGGACGATAGCATATTAATTTTGAGAGGGGAAAGACAACTTGACTCATTTCAAAAGTGTATTACATGAGCAGTGAAATTATGAACGTCATTACAAGCTCGTCCACAGATATTACACTGCCAAGGATTGTTAACATTATGAAGTCCCATATGCAGATGATAGAGGGTTCTATTTAGGAATATCACGTCACAATGTTTGCACATCATAGCGTCGTGTAATCGACCCTTTAATTCTCGAATGATATCCACACTTGAGCCTAAGCCAGTGAAAGCAGACTCGCAACCATTTGAAGAACTGACACAATGCTCTTGCTTGCCTTGCTGTTGTTGTTGTTGCTGCTGTTGCTGTTGAGCCTGTGAGGAAATGACGTCATTCCGTGAACTTCCTGTTCCGTCAAGTGACCCAATGTAGGAAGGTTTTGGTAGGGTTCTAACTGAGGAAATTATTAGATGGTTGTTTTTTTCTTTTCTCGGGTTCGAGTTCGACCAGTTTTCGTACAAGACGGCATCACTTTCATTTCTGTCTTTGGTGCCTGATGATTCACTGACGGTCTGACTTTTGGTCAGATTAGCGCTGCCTGGTTTTCTTAAATGAGCCTCGCCGTCTTTGATTCGTGGTGAAGTCACGCAGCTACTCCTGTGTTCGATATCGTCAATGACCCGGGCCTCTTTGATCATATGTTTGCTTCGGCTGACTTGGCATTTTTCTAAGAAGCCGACTGAATGGGGCCTTAGTGGATGGCTCCTCTGCTGTCCGTCCGATTTCAACTCGTTCGGAACGCTCTGGCTTCGATCATTGGCACATCGGGATATTGAAGGCGATGACGTTGAGGCGGTTGAAGAAGACGATGAAGAAGAGGTTGGAAAGTTTAAGGAGGAACCAAAATAAGAACAGCGATCATAAAACCGTCGATATTGTTCGACCGAAATACTTTTTCTCATTGAGGAACGACCACTGTCACAAGGGATCGAATCACTAGAAGTTGTGTTTGTTTTGTTGTAACCTTTGGAGTATTTGTTTAGAAAGTTTTTTAAAGGTAAATGACCTGTTTTTGTGAGGTTGTTAATATCCGGTTGTTTCGTTTCCTGTAACATTGGTTTTTTAACAGGTAGAGACCAACCACTGTCCGTCATTTCACTATTGTAATGGGGTTGATGATGTCGTTTTCGCTTAGCTTCAAGCATTTGCGAATAAGCTCTCGTGTGTTCGTTCAGAAGGCTTGCTGTCGTAATGGCTTGGATCCCCCTCCTGTGTGAAATCAAATGTAAGGTTAAAAAGTCCTCGTTGTCAAATCCTACACCGCACTCGTCGCATCTATAACGGATAGAACCTCGCCGGTAATGCGACAATGGTGACAGATCAAAATGTTGCAGTGATGAATAAACGTTGTCAACGCTGTGGTCCCGGTAAGTGCTGGACTGCGATCGCGGGACAGCCACACTTTCCGAGTGAAACGACATCATATGCATGGCCAGTGAGTCTTGATCAAGAAACTGGGAATCGCATAATAAGCAAATCACATGATGGGAATTAATAAGAGTTTTCGAATTTCCGACATTTGTAGATGATCGTATTGGCATGGTTGGGGTGTTGGCGCTTTCATTTCGGTTTGAATTCGAGTGGTCAGCCACAGCAGTTGCCAACCGGCGCTGAATTCCGCCGATCCCAGACGACCCACTTTCCATCACAGAACAGTCCTTGCTACTAGTATTGCTATTGTTTTCCGGTTCTGTTTTTATGACTACCAGCTTAGGGGTCATTGGAACTGGGCTACCAATATTCGAGCCATCATTTGAGATTACCTCTTGTTTTACTTCTTTGATGCAGTTTTCGATTTCTGATATGGGTACATCGGACTGGTCGACTAGATTTAAAGTGTCTTTACCGTTTGTTGGCTGTAGTCCAAGAAGAGAAGCCTTAATTTCTATACTGTCTCCAGCAACTGTGTCATTGCGACCGTTCCCAACGAAGGTGCTGTCGTTCCGCTGAATTTCGGACCGACACGATTTGTCCTTCGCACGCATCATGACGTGCATGGCGTATGAATCACGGCTCGTAAATACTGCGTTGCAGTCTTCACATGTAAAAGGCATGGAGGAAAGCCCCATGTCTGATGAGTAAAGCGTGTCCATGTTCAAATAATGAGATCAATTATGATCAGGATTAAGAAAAAAATTGTAATGTTAAGCGTTCTTTTATACGGTGAAACGTATGGAAGACGTTCAATGTTGCTTTTTGAATTACATTAAGTATTATGTAAATATGTATACATACATTTATATACATATATGTGTGTGTGTAGATTTGTAGATATATATATACATATTAATGTATTGATGTATATTGATATGCGTTTTGTTTTAGTGTATGTTTATGTACACCGGTGTTTGTATAAAAAAAAAACTAAAGATATATTCTGTCTCTTTATGTGTGTATTCGTTGGATACTGATTTGAGATATTTTGAAAATAATGGTTCCTACTTAAAGAATTGTAAGGTTTTTAATTCTAATATTGAATCCCGTAAGAGTAAGAGAAAGAGGGGGACGTGACGTGTAATTTGGGCATTTCTTTTTTGTTTGTTTATTTTTTTTGGTAATCGAAAAATAAATAAACCATCTATAGCGCGTAATTTTTTTTATTGATCAATTATGGTTCCAAATGTGTGTTACTATTAAAGTTTCTAGATCGAAAGTTCGCGTTTGAAGTAGCTTTTTTTTGTTACTATAAAGGAATATGAATCACTTTTGGAAATTTTGATAAAGCTTTATAAAATGCATTAAAATATATCGGTATTTTCATTATTTCATTTCAATAATATATTGTATTCCTAAGTATGAACACAATATAAAATCTTAAATTTTCTTCTAATTTTGTTTTTGAACATTTTAGAAAAAACGACAATTTTATACATGGCGCGATTTTTCTTACGGAAATTTTCTACATAGTATTAAAAATTCATTCTTACTTCAGTATCACAATTCCTTGTTCTGATTACAAAAAAATTGATGCTATTTTACATTAGAATATATATATATATGCATGTGTCTGTGTGTGCGTGTGTGTGTATGTGTGTGTGTGTTACTTCATATAGAAGTAGTAAAAGATTGAACTCTGGAATCGTATTTTACTAGTTAAAATCCCAGTGAAAACCACTACGTTCACTTTCAGTTACCTCGGCCAAATGAGGTTCGTTAACTCGGTGGAGTAAATTATTTAGATGTAAGGATAACACTAATTACAAAAACCCGGAAATGTGAGACTCCTCAACTTGGGAGAGTAATTTATTTAGGTGAAGGACGGCACTGATTACAAAAATTCCGGGGGTGTAATGAGCACGTAAAACTGGCCTTGTGATTAACTCGGTTTGGTACTCGACCAAGTATATATCATATATTAATTCGAATAAAGTAAGCGGCTTTCATTTTCATCTGAAGTCAATAAACCCGGGTCCTGTAGCTAATGTGTTTGAATATATTTATATGTACCAACTAGGACTCGCAGGTCATGTCTAATATGGGCATCTTTGAAGATAAGAGATAAGCGACTCGATACTCGGACACGTGTGGGAGCCAACGATATATTTACTGTAATGTAAGTAAATTCTTCTGAGTTTTATGCGTTTAATGTCATAACAGCTGCTGCTGCTGATAGTGATGTTTATGATGATCGTATCAAAAAAACATTCAGCCAATCAGAAACTCACTTAGTTACTGTTGACGGAGCCTTTTGCTGCCAAGCGAACTTAACCAACTGTTGATGCAATCAAGAAATATATTGAATATTCTTATTGACTTTTGTTAATGGAGAGCATTTGTTAATTAGAATTTTTTTACGTGTTAAAACGAACATTTCCTTTAACAGAGTTTAATAATATCTTATTTCTGTTTTCAAGAAGGAAATCTTAACAAAACCCATCTTCTTTATTATTCTATTTAAAAAACAAGTCCATAATTATAAAACAGTTAATTATTTTCACTTTTAAGAGATATCAAATTCAATCTTTTTGCATGCACTTTTTTGTTCCTCCTAAGCAATATGAATCAATTTTCTCATATATTTAGAATTTTTCTTTTAGATTTTAGATTATTAATTATTCAAAATAGTTCGTTTGTTAATTAATGTCCAAAATTTAGTTTGAAATGAATTATATGTTAAAAATGCGATATTTAGAGGTAAAATTTACTAAATCATTTTTAAATACACTATTTTTGACAAGGATACACACTAGATAAAGATTAGTTCGTTTTGTTAATTCATATACAATATTCAGTTTGAAGAGAAGGCAATATTTAAATTATTTTAAAAGCCTGTTATTCTTAACCGGCATGCACACTAGTTATAAATACCTATTAAGTATATAAACGATTCGAAATCCGAAAATATATTCTATGGAAGTCAATATTGAATCATACAGAAAAACAGATTTAGAAAAAATATTCTATACTATTTGACATTATTAAAAATGAAAAAAAACTTTCTTAATAGTCAAAATCATTTCTGTCAAAAACAGCAGTGAACAAAATCTACTTGCACAGAAATTGAAAAAAAGTGTTATCGATAAAATATCAAATTAGTTATGTAACCTCTTGATTTAAAAAAGAAAGCAATCCCTAAGTTCATTCAATAGTAAACGAAAGACTGATTTACATACCAGAACCCTGAACTCAGCTCAACTCGTAGAGTTTCTATATTTATAATAATGAAAACATGTATAAGTGAATATAAGTGTATATAAGTGTTTGCATGTTCATGTGTGTGTTCCTGTGTGAGTGTGCAATATTTATATATATGTATATATATATAATAGCCGATTGTCAATCCTACACAGTGAGTTTCAGTTAGTATATGAAATTGATTATTTGACACCCACACACACATATGTTTCTAAAAGAAGAGAAAGAAGGAAAAAGAAATCAAGTATGAATAAATGAAATTTCCCAGGAAGGAAGAAAGATGCAGAGAACAGAAGGAGGCAAGAAAGAGAGGGAAAAATACGAGGAAATGAAAATAGGGAAGAAAAGGGTGAAGTAAGATTTAAAAAAAAAGATAAGTAGGTTTGTGTATGTTTGTGTATATTTGTGTCTGGGAACGTGGTTATTGGCGAGACAGAGAGAAACAGATTAATATAAATAGAGTAACAAAAATACAAAGAGATAAATTGGCGGAAAATAGATGGATTGATAGCTAGCTAGCGAGATTAATAAACTAATAGATGGATAGATAGATAGATAGATGGATAGATAGACAGATTAATATATTGATGAATAGATAAATATATATATAGATGGATAGTTAGATATATGAATAGATGGATAGATATATAAAAGATAGATAGATAGATAAATATATAGATAGATCAATGAATGGCTGGATAGATAGATAGATAGATAGATAGATAGATCAATCGTGTATATGTGTGGATAGATATATCGATATATCGATATATATAGAAAGAGAGAGACTAATAGATAATTAGATGATAGAATGTTTGATAGATAGATACATTAATGAATGGATAGATAGATGGGTGGATAGATAGATATATCGATAGACAAATAGATAGGTGAATTTATAGATGAAGAAAATTATCCTAAAGCTTTCTCCGATTCATTTTTGAGAAGTGTGATGTTTAAAAGTTTCATAACACCTCTAAAAAGGGTTAATCACGCAGATGCACTAACTTAATATGATTCAAAATAACCCACACTTAACTATTATTCTAAGAATTCAATCACATATTTTTATTCAAAAACTTTACAATTTTATACGATTATTTAAGAAAAGAGAAAATAATGTCTTGTGCTGATTTCAACTCCAAAATCAATATTTTTAGTTCCTCAAAAATGTAAATGTTGTTTGGATTGTTGTGGTTGGTTAATGTCATAATTAACTACAATTCTTTAGGTTCTCCACAATTTATATATAAAAGATATATACAAAAGTGACCTTGTCTATCTGTCTGTCTGAGACACGATCTCTACCAAACTACTTTGCCAATTTTTGGTCTAGAGACTTGAAATTTGATATATTAGGTATTAAGACCTGTAGAACAAATTCGATTTAGTTTTTGGACATAAAAATCGCTGCTAAGGAGTCAAACTTGAAAAATTGGATCGTTTCGGTCCTTTAGCGTCCGCTGTGTGTATATGGTGGCTACGTTCGTTATTAGTACGTCAATATAACTGTAGTTTGCTAAAATAATGTTTTGCTTTTAAAACATTACGGCAGATTTCTTAGAAAGAAAAAAATCTTGAAATTACAATAACATAGATCAAAATGAGCACAAAAAGAGAATCAAAGCAACCGCGAGCAAAGCCTGGTAATACCTCTTGTTATTTATGTTTGCTTGGTCGTTTTTTACAGGTTTGTAAACTAAACAAAAGTGGATTTTATATTTGATTTTAAAATTTATTATCATACAAAATATTGTTTACATGTCTGTACCTCTGTTGTTTTTATGTATGCGTGTTTTTTGTGAATGTGTGTAATGTGTCTGATATATGGTGACAACAAGAAAGATAACTTCTTTCATTATCATGGAAAAGCTTATAACAAAAGCAAATCGCTAATTGAAATTTTCTGAATAAAGTAAGAATAAATTTCGATTATTTGAAGTTGATATACAAAATTATAATCCCATATGAAAACGTTTTGGGCATTAAATGATTAGGGTGGATTGATAAGCTTTTAAACTTAGTAACTTTAAAGAATCGAAATTCAAATTTTCGCTTTTCTATAACAATCTGACATAAGTGAATGATACACACACTCTTGTGTTCATCTATAATGAAAATGTTTGTTTTCAATAAAAATCTTATAAAAGTTAGATATATATACTCTTATGTTTATCTAGAATAGAAATAATTGTTTTTCTATAACAATCTGACAAAATAGATATACATGCTCTTATATTTATATATAAGGGAAATTATACTCCGACAGTATTATTATCGAATAAACCTATTTGAAAAATAAACAAAACTTTCGAATTGTAATACACAAGTTCAAATCCTAGCCATATTATTACATGCACATTTTGGTAAATTCTCTGATGAAATATATGAATCCCTTTATTGCTTCTAGCTATTGGTTAATAGCGAAACTGGAGTCATTCAAAGAACATGCATTATTATCACAGAAAAGGTTGATATGCTATCAAACAAAACCTACCAAATAATCTTTGAATGGTGTGTCAGTAAATCATTTTAGATTTTTTCTACACAATAGAAATATTTTTCTAGATATTTTATTTAATTTTTGGTGATTTTCGCCTAATTTTCTAACAAGAATCAAAGATATCTGTATAGAACTACCAAAATATTGTTAACGCTATTATAAAAAAAAACCCCGGTTTATTCAGTTATAATAAAATATTGTGTGTGTGTGCGCGTGTGTGTGTGCGCGTGTGTGTGTGCGCATGTGTGTGCATGTATGTATATATGTATGGATTTATATGTGCGTATGTATTTATGTATATTTTTATGTGTGTGTGTGCATGTGCATGTATGCATGTATTTATGTGTGTGCATGTATATGTGAATGTATGTATGTAGTATTTGTGTATGTACTTATATGTGTATGTATTTATATATGTATATGTGTATGCGTAAGTATGTATTTATGTGTGCGAATATATTTATGTGTGTATGTATATGAATGTATTTCTATGTGTGTATGTATATGAATGTATTTCTATGTGTGTATATGTATATATGCATGTGTATGTATGTGTATGTACGTATGTTGTGTATATATTTATATGTGTGTATCTAAGTATTTATACATGTATATTTGTATTTATGTCTGTGTTTGTGTATATGAGTGTGAATATATATGTGTGTGTGTATTTGTGTTGAAAGATAAATAATCAGTTAAATAAAAAAAATAAAGCTTTTAAAATTTTTAACTTCAACGGTTTGCTTTCCTGTAGCTAGCTGACAGATTTCATACACAGGCACACACACACATATACAGAGAAATATGAATTTAATACATATATGTCCACGTAAATCATATATTTCCGAACCGTTGGCACTTATCCAGTAAAAATAGATAGTACAAAAACCCCTTTCTCGGAAGGTTACTCTTACAGGCAAAAGAATCTCTACTCAAATTAGAAAAATTGCAATGTGTTATTTGCCTGGTGATTGAGGGGCTTTGAACAAATAAAATACTTAGCAGTGAGTGAGCTAATCAAAGTTTAGGCAATTCTAACAAGATGCGGGCAATATGCCACAGATTGCACTTAAATTGACTTTGTGTCAAATTACAATTTCGTATCAACAAAATAGATTACTTGAGATTTAAAATTAACATTATTATTATTAGTAGTAGTAGTATTAGTAGTATTAAAAATATCATTACATCTCTTGACTAATCTATCTTTATAACATATTTTTTTACAAGTGGGCATAAAACATGCAAGTGCTTATGTATTTGTTAAGGTATGCATGTTTATTTAGATGTAAAATTTTGATGCTACTCCTAATACTTAAGAGACAATATGAAAATAGTTTAACGCATTAATTCTTCTTTTTATTTTCAGTGTCACTATTTATTTTCTTCAATTATTAATACAATATAAAGTAGAAAAAAAACAAACTGTTTCCTCATAAAAATCATTAACGTTTACGCCAAATCCCTTTGCTAAATGTAACAACATAGTAAGTAAAAAGTAAGGTAAAAAAACAACCTTATCAAGTAAACGTGCAATGTGTATGTGTGTGAATACATGCGCGCATCGGGAATGGTGTAATGTTTTTTATATATGTTTTTTTAATGATATATTTATCTAGAAAAATATTTAAATGATGTAAACTTTACGTAAAAAAATGTTGGACTCGCTAGCAAAATATTTAATCGTATCGCCTTTCATCAGTTTCGAGACAAACATATGTGAATGAAATATACTTTTTAAACTTGGGGAAATTCACACATCAACTTATGTATTTCTGGATATATAAATATTATTATGTATTTCAAGATGTATTTATATACTAATATATTTTAATATGAATGCTTATTTTAATATATTTTAAAGGTATGTATATTTTAATATATCTTTAACATCTGTATATTCCAGTACCTTTTAAAAGTGCGTACATTTCAAAATATTCTAAATAGGATATGGATATTCTGGTATATTTTTTATACATTTATATTTTCACACGCTATTTATTATATGTATATCTAAATATGAACGCGTATTCTAATATATTTCAAATGTATGTATCTTTTAATATATATTTAATATCTGTATATTTCAGCATAATTTAAATATGTGTATACTTTAAGATATCTTAAATAGGTATTATAACGTTTTATATGGATATTCTAGTATATTTTGCATATATTTATATTCTGACATGCTGTTTAATCTATACATATATATCTAAACTTATATATAATATTTCTATATTTTAATAGATTAGAATATTTTCATATGTGTGCATGTAATTCATTTCATGTACTTTTTACTATATATTTATAAAATGTGTGGCTATTACGCATGCAAATTTGAATGTCATACTCCTTTGATAAAGGTGCCTTATAAAATAAGGGTACATACAAGTCTTTCTCTATATTTATCCATCTGTTCATTTTTACATCTGAGAAACAAGGGTACGTACGTATGAGTTTACCTACAGTTTTGTGTATACAAATGAGTGTGTATACGATTTTGGTGTGAGTACGTGTTTATATACGATTTGTGTCTGTATAAGGTTCCCCAATGCTTGTGTATGTTTGATTTTATAGACAATTTGAGAGTATGTATGAATTTATACGATTTTTGTGTGTATGAGTTTATATATAGTTTTGTGTTTATATACATGGTTCTATATACGATTTTGTATACATATAAGGCTTATAGTGTGTTTGGGCATGTATGAGTTTTCATGTATGCGTGTTCGTGCGAGAAAAAGAAAAAAAATCTTATATATATATTCAACTCTCTGTGAAAAAATATTTGCAATTTGGTACATACGTTTTCAATCGTATATCATTGAATTTTTTTTGTTGGGGGTGAATTATTTCCTTTTTTCTCTTTTTCTTTTCTTTATTACATAATCCGGTCTTGGTGCGATTTGGTTTTTAATGTATTGTCTCCGTAGAAGAAAATAAATAGTTAGTTAAATCAAGAAATAATAGCTCGCAAAATATAGGAAGAAAGCAGGGAAAAGGACACTTTTTTCTCGTTTTCTTCTCTTTGTTTCTTTTTGTTTTTTTTTAAATCTTTCTGTTTATGTTAAGTTTTCCTTACCATCCGCTGATTAAACGACAAGTCCGTCTTTTGCTTGTTCGGTTCACAATTCAAAATAATTTGAACAGCGTGTCGTGTTACTATTCGAATAGAGAGGAAGGAGATGGGATGAGGGAAATTTTTTCTTAGTCTTACTTTCCCTTTTTTCTTTCTTTCATTTGTTTCTTTCCTCCCTCCTTTCACTTTCACTTCTCGTTCTGGTTCCCTTCGCGTTGGTCTCCTTTCTCCCTGACTTTCTCCCCTCTGACTGTCACCTACATTAGACAAATCATTTGGTGATAACAAATTTGCGTCTTAACTTCAATAAAACAACAACAACAACAACAACAACAAAAAGTGGAAGTATTAAATAATAGTTTCATATATTGAATGGTA
>JAYKTE010058127.1:0-14655 GCA_036873565.1 Xipholeptos notoides
TAGAGTTTTTTCATATATATATATATATATGTGTGTGTGTGTGCTCTTTTAGAATGGGCAAGAATAGACTAAATATTTGATACGATTTTCAAAATAGCAGCGCATTGGTCTGAATTTTCAATTAGCTTTCAAACAAAACAATATATATATATATATATTTCTATATTTTTTATGTGTTTAAATAAAAGTGAATGTAAATGTATGTAGATATGCTAGTTTGTGTGTTTGTTCGTATGCATATATATAACATTTTTCTTACCAAAGATTTTTCTTAATATACTATATATATATATATATATGTATGTATGTATGTATGTATGTATATATGTATGTGTTAAGTTGAAACTTGGAAAATGTCACATTTGTTTTTCAGTTCTTGTTAAAGTTAAATATCATTTGTATTTTGATTAGACAAAACTAAACCCTGAGTTAATGTCACTTCCAAGTTTAAAAGCTTTTTTTTTATAATGTTATCAAAACTTTTGTCTTGCAAATGTTCAGAATTAGATTTTAATCTAGTAATTTTACTTTTTATTTATTTTTCATTGATTGTCCATTTGATAAATTTATCTCCATACGATTTTTATCAAAAAAAAAAAATGCTTCTAGATAGAAGAGAAATAAAAGCAAATACCTTTCTTTTAATATTGTTTCATAAAACTCTAGACTTGTCTTTGAGAAAATTCTTTAAAAGAAAAATAGGATTATATTTGTCAAATATGAAATAAGTTCTTTTTCATTGTCAAAACAATGACAAAATTGGGCATTGTTTTCAAACACGAGAAAAAAATATCACTGTTTTTTCTCGTTGATAATATTTTTGTATTGTTTCTATCAAGTCTATTTAATGTAATGAGAAACATTTAAAAATAGGCATTCAAGCAAAGTTTTTTTATTTTTTGTTTGTCTTCTTCCCCCAAAAAAAACCTTTTTCGTTGTTAATTTTTTTTCAGCTTCGAATTTAGTTTGCAATCTTTGATTTTAATTTCTTGTCTTTTTTTTTATAAATACAAACAGGACAAGGTTATATACAAAGATAAATCAGGCTTTTTCAAAAGCTTTTTAATCTGAAAGAGTTTACACGTTTAAATATCATTTGAAAGATATTGTTCTCAACATCTAACATCTGATATGCTCAGTAGCATAGCTAAGGGGGGTGAGGGGGCAGTCCGCTCTTTTTGACAGCAAAGGAGGGGTGACACAATGTCACCCCCCAATAAAAATGTTTCCTTGAGCTAAAGTGTAAAAATAGTCTGAAAATAGAATTTATTTATTGATTGGGAAACCCCCTATGTTCGCCTGGTTTTCTGTCCAACAAGGGTTCATTACTAAATCAGACTTTTTTAACATGTGGTAATACTGTATGTGACGTCATTTGTATGTAACCGTTCAGCATAGATTGATTTGGGGATCAGTGGGGTGAAATTTAAGTGACCACCCTGGGTGATGTTTACTCTAACTACGCCACTGAATATGCTTTAAAATAGAAAAAACTAGGAATATAAAAATTTTATCATAATAATGATTGACTACTTATAATTAATTCATTATTATTTTGTGAGATGTTTATTTATTTTAAATACTATATATAGATAGTTTAAAAGATTTTGATAATTATACTTGATATACTTGTTCTATTTTGATACTAGTAGCAGTAAGTAAGTGTATATTTGTTTGTTTGTGTTTTCTCCTCACTTAATTTTTTGAATAACGCAAGATGCACTATTTAACCCATAGCTGGCGATGTAAGTGTATAAGAATTAAATGTTTAAAACCTTTTCATTATAATATTAGGATATTTAGATTTTTCATATATTGTTTTATATTTCTATGATTTAAAAGGAAATCTTTTTTATTAATTTAACAAAATGAAAAAAATTTGCTAAGAAAAGTTCATTAAAATAAATAATTACAAAGCAGAATGATAAGATTGTTTGAAATTCTGAGTTGTGAAAGAATCTATTATCATATCATCATAAAAACAGTATGAAGTGAAAAACCATTTTAACTTAATCAATTTTCCCCCAATTCTAAATTTGGATTTTTCATTTTTAGTGTCATCTTAAATTTAAAATATAATCTATTCACAAATGCTATCAAAGTTTGAAACAGAAAAACAAATCTTCTGTTTCTAAGTATATTTTCAAGTTTCAAATTTTACTAATGACTTTTAACAAAACTTCTCTTTTAAAAATGTGAATTTTATTTAATGTTTTCCACTAAGATTTTAGCAATCATAACTATAGTTTAAGCAGAAGTTCGAGAAGCAAGTAATAAACAAATATTATTCTGTGTAATTCTTAAGAAAATTAAAAAAATAGACCAAGAAGAATAACAGACATTGCTTTTCAGGATCCTTAAGGTGAAGCCTGATAACTTGTGTATTGAATTTTCTGACTATTGTCCTCATCTTTATTATTGTTATTTTCACAAAGTTTCACCAATAAATACTTCAGACTTCTTCAAGGGAAGAAACTGGGACCCTTTACGTTGTAATTGGGAGCTACCACACAACTTTGAATTTAACCTTTTTTCAGTCTAGATAGGTAGAATGTTCTCATTTTGTTATCCATAATTGGTAGTAGTGTAAAAACTTTAAATGTATTCTTATTAATTACTGCTTTATGGTGAGTTTAAGATCCTCACTTTTGGATAACGCCCACTTAGAACTGCTGTGAAGATACCAATTGGAATATACATTTCTGATTGCTAATGTCTCCAGAATTTGAATTTTTTTACTCACTCCAAAATCCATAATTTTTCTCTTGTGATATATATATATATATGCTTTTTTTATATAATTCTTTAATTTAGAGTTTTTTTGTGTTACTTAAAAAGTGAATTGAGTAGAGTCTATTAAATATACAATGGTACTTTCAAAATCCTTTTACTTTTAATAGTTTTTATCATTTTTGTACTCTTTACACAGTAATTATTTTATACTAACCTATCTCTTTATATTTGTCAGAATAGATGTTCTCAATCTTTATCTTTTCGTTCATCTATAATTAGATATTTATGCATTGTCAATTTCTGACAGTTTTCATCTATTTGTTAACCAATTTCTCTGTTCCTATGTCAACTCATAGTTACTGTTGTGAAATGGAGTGTTTCACCCAACTTATATAGGTAGTTATGCAATTACTCTTATCTGCTCCACCTTTCTGGTATTTCTGGCAACTATGTAGCAATTTTAATCTGAGGATTAATTATCTATCTCAAAGCATGCTACAATGGATCATTTATTTGTCAATTTTGATAGCAAATTCTATTTTGTACGGATTTGTCTCTTTAAATAATCATGCAATCATCTTCCATAGATCTATGAGCCATTCTCTGATTTCCTATTTCCTCCATCAACAAGCTCTTAACCAATTTGGAAATTCTAATTAGATTTTGTCTTTTGATATTCTCATATTTTGACTATATATCACAGGCTATTTTAATTAGGATTCATTAAGCTAATTAATCAAACTTGTTTTCTTTTTTGGCTTAAAGCTCAAACATTTATAAATGCCAATGATTTCTGAAAATAAAATCTTTATGTCTATACTTTGACTTAGTATCTAGACAATAGCAAAAGCTAGTCAATAACAGGCTATAATACGCATACTTTTATAGGTGAATAATTCATATTTACTCACTTTGAAAAAACCCTAAAAAAAACAATATTTTGTTTGTTCTAAGGCAAAGCAACTTAAGTGGGACAATTGATATTAACAGTTATTCAATAAATTTTTTGATGTAGCAATATCAGTTTAAGGCCGGTTGGACAGTGTATATTTAATCTGTCAAAAAATACTTTAGTTTCTCAAGGAAAGATTTGTGAATCACCCTGACTGGCCAGACTATGGGGACAAAAGAAATTGATCACTTTTGTTAAAAGAAATTTTAAAAAATCCATCTTCATATACATCCTGGTTTGCCTTTCAAATCATTCTTTCCAATATTTAAAATTTTAACACATGAAACCTGGTGTATGATAAAGGGGGTTTATTTATAAAAGGATTTTAACTGAAAAAAATAATTGCAATTTCATCTTCCAGTTTGGTTATGCTATTGCACTTATAAGTAGATATGCAGACATCTATATGTGTGTGTATGAAATAAAAACCTATATACATCTATATAATGAAGCATGGATTTTATCTTTTTAATGCTTTCTTTCAATAAATTGATTGTTATCATCATTATTATGGTCATCACTGTTGTTGTGGGTTTGTTGCTGTTGTAATTATTTTCATTATTTCTGTTATTAGTTCTACTATTAGATTTATTAGGACTATTAAGAGAAATAAATATAGAGGATAATGACAAGAAGATGTGAAGTTATAGATTCGAAGACTTGTTAAAACAAACCAAGAAGTATAAAACTGATAAAATAAAATAAGACAGACATGAACACATATCAGCATCAAAATAAAATAAAACAAAAAGAACAAAATGATAGAAAATTATAACCTTTCTCAGAACGGCCAGACACAAGAAAAAAAACGAAGATTATCAGTTTAAATGGTCATTTTACACTTAGTTTGGAAGTGAAGATTGGATAATTCCAATTCTAGCTTAGATTGGGACTGGCGGGGCATGCATGGATGGATGGATGAATGGTGTATTTTCTGAGTCAATTTGAATTGGATTTTCTTGGCTTTCTTTTAGTTTTATCTATTTATTTGTTTATTTATATGAAATTTGATTTTGAGTTAACTTTATTTATACCAGTTTTTTTTGTTTTTTCTTTATTTTGTTATATCTTTTATCTTTTTTATTTTACTCCTTGTTTTTTATGTCTGTTTTTTTAAGTTATTGTTTTGTTACAAGGGTTGTTCGAAAAGTAATACTTCCTATTTTTTTTTTTTTTTAATCTATCTGGTTGGATTTCTTGTAGTACTTGTAGGAATTATTGCTTATGTAAACCTACAAATGTCTGACTTGTAAAATTATTGGCTATTATCATTAACTATAAATGGGGTCAATTCAGGGGCAGGTAAATTATTCCTGACTATCAGTCAAGTAAGTTTTTTTATAAATTTTCAAGGTCGATCATAAAAAGCATAAAGTTGAGTAATCCATTGCTCTATGCATTCTTTTATGTACTTGATATATGAAATTGAATTGTATTGATTCCTGAAGTTTTTAAAAAAACGCTGTAGAAATTGTTCTACAAGCTTTTGTCAGTGCTTGGTTTTTCTTTGATTATTTGTCCTTGATTTTGTTTTTGTTATGGTCGTATGTCTGGTTCCATGTTCTTGAGTTCCTGATCAAATAAAGAGGTTTTGTTTTGAAAATTGTCTGTCCTGCAGGCATAACATAGTATCCAGCTAATTAATTGACAAATATTGTTGGAATCAGGCACTAATTAGCTTCCTAACATCAACAAACTTATATCTCAGCATGCTGCTAAGAAACTATCCTATCAATACAAAAAAAATGTATACCATCCTAATTTATTGACATTCTTTTGAGGAAAAGTCTATGGATTTTTTTTCTTTCAATATTTTGGTGCTAAATAAGACTTATAACAAATTCTGTATATTTTTAATAAATACGTTTTCAGATTTTTGGTTCTATATTGATCTCTTTAATATAGATTATTTCCACTATTACATAATTGCTCATTTTAGAAACCAAATCTAGTACAACACTAAATCCTTATAAAATTGAAAAAAAAAATTAGTTAAAACATGAGTGCTTAAACCTGAAAATGTTAGTATCAAGGAACAGATATAACATTCATAATCCCTCACATAGTGTGTGTGTGTGTGCCGTTAGCATAATGACCTTTGTGAGTTAAGTCGGCTCAACCACTGAACACGCACGATTCAGTGGTGAGTTTCCCGGGAATGTGAAATTCACTAGTGGTCCGCAGTCGCATGTATATCCCAATTAAGGGTAATCACTGTAACCATATTCCCAGTAATCATTGCCTTCCATAGTTGTTATCTATTGCACCATATTTTGACCAACTAAACCTCTGGCCTGCTTGGGTAGGTATTGAAACCACTATCTTCTGCCAATGCTCACCTGAAACCATAGACTCAACGCCTCTATCTGCTGTGCTATGAAATTCTTTATCATAAAATTCATTTGGTTATTCACCAGTTCATAAATTCTTTTCTTTTTCAGATCTTTAAAAAAATGTCATTTTTTTCCTTTTTCTTTTCCTCAAGTGCTCAAGTGCATCATTTGATATCCTTAGAATGTTTTACTTAATATTAAGTTAAGAAACTTAAACATGATTCATGATTTGATACAATTATGTAAGCAGTCTTTGTCCTTGAACAGGGTTTTGTAATCATTTCACTGCCAGCA
Organism: Xipholeptos notoides; assembly: GCA_036873565.1. Taxonomy (NCBI): domain Eukaryota; kingdom Metazoa; phylum Mollusca; class Cephalopoda; family Idiosepiidae; genus Xipholeptos; species Xipholeptos notoides. The sequence continues at coordinate 6,313 of JAYKTE010058127.1, forward strand.
TCCATTGTGACAATCATTTATCTTAAAAATATATCAAAAGAATTTGATCCTAAGCTTTAGAAAATGTTTTCACTGAAAATGGAAGGATAAAGAAAAAGAAGATTGTGTTTGATAATAGGATCCAAATAGAATATTTGACATATTCCAAATTATATAAAAAGAATAAAACTTTTTTTATTAGGACTGCAATTTATTTGGTGCCAGGCACTGAAGAGTTGACTTTCAAGAACATGAAATATAATACTTCATATTTATTTATATATATATATATATATACATATACATTTAGGTGTTCTCCTGAAGATCCTAATGGTGAAACCCGGGTAGAGAATACTATTCAACTTTATATATATATATATATAAAGGTTGGTGCCATGCGCACATACATACACAAACACATATATATATAGTATTTTTGCAATCTGTATTCAGGCCTATTTTAATGTCGTATAGGTCTACAAACAACTTCCCCCAGCCTGGATTGAAACTGGACCAAAACAGTGTCAGTTCAAACCTCTAACCACTGGACTATTAGTTGGCTTCCCAACAAATTAAAATCTTTATTGCTGTAATGTTGCAACTCTCCTTTTCGACAGGAAGAATCTGGAAGGATCTTTTAGAAAGTTATAAGCTAAATCTTACATTTCTGCCGTCATCAACAAGGTCATGTAGAGGATAAGTCATCGAACAATCAAGGTTTTCTCAGGTGTTGTTGAGGCAGCCTCCTTGCCCCAGTGATGAACCTTACCTTGTTTAAGGGTGAATCTTACACCTTTGTTTATTGTTGGGGGTGGGGTCCGTTTCTCCTTCTGTGTCCACCTTGATTGCCAGATGGACTTTGGAATTGTTATACACAAGTTTAAATCCCAGTCGTTCTATATACCTTCACTTTTGTTCTAATGCTGAGTATATTGAATTAATGTGAGAATAGTTAGTTATGTTGATTTGAATTTTAAACATTTAAAATTTGATTCATTTTCAGCACATATTATCCTAAAATGGTAAAATTTGATTTCTGTAAATATTGAAATAATGAAACTAAAGTTATAAATGTTTTGATTTTAAAAAGAATATAAACTAATAAACTTTAATTTAAGATCCAATTCTGGCTTTGAAAAGTAGACGTGTCCAATAAAGGTTGTATTTCAGTAGACTGCTTGCATATTTTTTAATGATGTTGCTTTATTTTCTCTCATACATTTTAGAACTAATTGCTAATTCAGTAACATTGGATCAAATAATAGATTTTGATTTTCTAAATGAAAAGGTTATGAACTCTAAATTCCCTCATCTGAAAAAGTCTAATTACAATCATTCAGGTTGTCCAGATCAGTGAATAAATTTCCTTTTGAATTTTAGCTTTCAACTTGTCTTTTTTTATATCTTTTTATTTCTTTTCAATATTTATAAAACATTTATATAAAAACATAGTGAAAACCTATAATCATTATATGCATATATAATATTGCATGTGTAAATAAAAATATTTTGAAAGTGGTAAATCTGATACTTTAAGAATTAATGTGTGTAGTTGGTTTTTCCTGTTAACTACCAGTATGTATTAATATAGACCAAATTTTTATTCTGATTTTATCTAAATTCTAATTTATTAAAACATGTCATTATTGTTCTGGCATGATAAAATTGATCTATATTTAAAAAAAAAAAGGTAAACACAATACTTTTAAATATTAGGGCCTTCCATATAAATGTTTGTAGAGAACTGTCTGAATTTTTAGTAATCTCGAATTAAAACCTAATTCTAATTTAAAAACACATCTCAAAGTTGAGAAATGATTCACTTTTTCCTTGCAATCTCTTAAAAAAAAATACATGAATTTAGCTGAAAATCCATTGATTTTTATTTTTGCTTTAGTTTTTTTTTAATTTTCCCTGAAATGAAGACAAATAGATTGCCTACTTCATCCAATTTTCTTTCATTTTGTTTTTCTCACTTCCTTTGTTTCCTCTTTTGTTTTTCTCATTTCCTCTCAGTGTTTTTTTGGGGTTTTTTTACTTATTATAAACTTGTCTCAGGACCCAAAATGTCTTTAACACTTTGAAGAGTTTTATATGAAAATTAAAGTTAGAATGAAGAAAGTTTTCTATAAAAAGCAAAAGAAACATCAATTTGGTTGCTTGCTTGTCTGCCTGCCTGCCTCGTCTTCTGATCAGATTACCTTTGGGTAATAAAAATCTCAGCATGCCTTAAGGCTTTACTTTTAGATCCGTGCTACAGTAAAGTTTCCTATAGATCATGAAATAAACTGGAATTGGGTTAGAACTTTAGTTTAAATTAACTATTCTCTGTAGAATTATATTTTCACTGGAAAAGACTTTTCCTTTTTTGGCAAATGTCTCTCTTCTTTTTGTTTCAACTGTTATTTTTTGTGGGTAATTGAGTTTTCCATCATTATGTGTCACACAGAAGACTCTTTATTGAATAACCTGTCAACTTTGATATGAAATTTGCAAAAAATCTCTTTTTATCTGGTACTATCAATAGCATTTAGCTGTTGAAGGTCTCTTTAGCAATTCAGTTATTAGTTAAATAAAACTGAATTATTCAGTCCTAAGATTTATTCAAGGAGTTTAATCTTTCAGAGAGTTTTTTTTTCTTTGATAGAAAAAACATTTAAATGTTATTGTATAGACTTGCATTATGTGATATTTTTGATTTCCACAACACAAGAAACCAAAATTAGTCTACACACCTAAACTATAACGATCAAAAAATGCTAAATCCTGATGCAGATGCTTATTAAATCTTAACTAGAGTTTGTTGCTTGAGTTCCAACCCCTTATTCCTCGTGTACAATAGTTGCTGTGAGTGACTGTTTAAGAATCATAAGTTTCTGACTGCATAACTGCTGAGTACACCTAATTTAAACCAACAATGCAAGATTATTATTAGACAACTTTGATAGTTTGAAGACAAGTCAAAGAGCATAAAGTTCAAAATAATTGGAGTTAACAAAGCCAACATTAGGCAAAATATATGTTTTACCTTCTCAACAAAATCAACCATTTTTAACTTTAAGAGCAAGAAAAACATTAATATTGATTTAGCTTTGTTATTCTCAATAACGCTGTCAGTAGCATCGTCTGCCTGTAAGTTGCCACATAACAGCCGAAATTAGCATTGAAATTAATAACATATCATCAATATTATTGAGGCTTATCTCCAAATCACAAGCTACACTGATGTTGAAGTAGCCATTGTCTAGAAAGATATCAATAACCTAGTCAGTAAGAACAGGGCTATTTTTATTCATTTAGCCATATAAATTGGTACCAGGCAAGCTTGCAGGGGAAAATCACCAAGCGTGAACAACCCTATTCATGAATTTTTATTTGCAAAGCCAAGCCAACATTCTGTTTGGTAATGAGGAAGTCCTCATAGCATAAATGATAAGGAATTCAGCAAGCTAGATTTAGTCTGTTTGAAATACTGCCTTTATTTTGAAACAAGTTCTATTAGGAAAGACATTCATCTTTCAAGCTTGGCTAAAGTGTTAAGAGATGTAGGTTTAATCCTTAAGAACCAGGCATACCTTCATATCTAAGCAGTTCTTGGATATAGTTTGTGTTTTGTAAGTGTAATGTTACTCAGGATCATCTTTAATCCTCTATTTTGACTCAAGTTGTGTTTAACTGGGTTGAATTTAGTGCAGCTAGAGAATGTGTAATGAAGTTATTCATTTTCCTTTCAATGCATCATGCATTTTGCTAAAAGGTCTTCAGCAGTGAAATGGCCAAATCAGTTTGATATACTGAAAAACAAACTAACATAGCTCACCTGCTTACAGAACATATATCTACAAAAGGAATTAACTTGCAATAAGTAATATATATGTATCTTGACTAAAAATAGACATGTCAGAGATTGATAGATCTATAAGCCCTAAAACCTCTCACAAAGCAACTTTCTAAAAGTATAACAATATTATCCAGAAAATGTGTTTTTAGAAAAGAAAATGACAAAAGATGGAAAATCAAAGAAGCTATTTATAATTATCAAATATTGACATACTTCTACATTTGTCTTTTTAAAGTCCATTGATATTTTTTCAATTAGAATATAGACTTAATAGGTGACCAAATGCAAAATAATTGGGTATGTTTTATTGCATATTCACCATTCCATTCTAAACTTAATTTTAGCCATCCATACCCCCACCCAAAAAAAGAAAACTTTGATATCACTGATGCCCTTCCTCAATCAAAACCTTACATTCAACCATTTATGTTATTCCTTAATATTTTACTTAAAAACAAAACAATTTCATTTGTTGCTAAATAAATATCCATTTTAAAATATTTACCTAAAATCAATAATTTGGTTAAAATTTATTTTCTTTGGATTTTTTCAATATAATTTTAAATTGAATATATTATGTAAGATAGTATTTAGGATACTATAATCTCAAGCCTTATTCCTTTGAAGTCTACAATTCAAATAAATGTTGTTTTTTTTATACCTCAGAAGGACTAATTTGAACATTTACAGAAGATGATCACAAGATGGCATTATCAATTTAGCTGTTAAGATAAGGACACAAGTGTATGACCTATTAATTGTGGGGGTCTCTAAGTTTATCCATCCATCTATCTATCTATCCAGATATAGATATAGATATATATATGAGAGAGAGAGGGAGAGGGAGAGAGAGCACAGTGGAACTGTGGTAAAAACTTGGATCTGGAATTGTGCTACACAAGTTCAAATCCCAGTCAAAACCATTACATTCACTTTCAGCTGTCTCGAACAGATCACACTCATAAACTCTGAAGAGTAAGTCATCTAGGAGAAGGACACTCTGTTATAAAACCTGCATTCCATTTGGCCAATCAGTCATCTTGCTTTCTTTGTCACTCGTTTGAGGCTGAATGGAAAGAGAGTGTATTGTACATGTCATACAAGCGTAAAACACATTAATTATCTGTACAGAAAACCCTTACATTTCGAACATGAGGGCTGGTTGTCTTCTGTTATGGAGTGGCAGTCAATATATAAATATATATATATATATGTAAGATTTTTTATTTAATAAAATCTAAAACATTTGAATAATCTAACAATATAAACATAAACCATTGTTATTTGTTTTATTTCAAAAAATTTCACTTATTTCCCAATAACTAAATTCTGTCTGATCTATTTATTTATAATCATATTAATACAGTTTCTTCTTTAAATAAATACAGAAAATAGTATTCTCTTATTCGTATATAAAAACATGAATACCTATTGCCGTATACATGGGGTACTTTTTTTTTAATAAATTATACACATTTTTATTCCCTCTATTTACGTAAAAATGTGATTTTTACCCTCTGTGTATACACACACAATAATAATAATAATAATAATAAGTGATTCCCAAGTGACTAAAACTCATGAAACAAAGTTTCTTTCTTTTGTTTCTTTTCTTCTACAAGTTTTTATTTCTCTCTTATCCAAAGTAGATCTTGTTTCCATTTATCTGAGCTTTATTGATTTTTTTTTAACCAAAATGCCATGGTCCCCATCACGCTACACTTTTAACAAAAATTCTCATTCTGGCTGTCAAATTTTATAGACTATGCAAGAAATAGTCCAACTACTTTTAGTATCTACAACATTGTTCTTAATTTTGAGAAAGAAAATAATAAAAAGACACCCCAACTATTTTCAGATTTTATTTATTTACTTCATAGAATTTCTGATGACAGTTTGATTATCTTCAAAGCAACATAAGGTTTACTTCATTCTTCTTTTTACAGTATTTTATGAGCTTTACTAATCTCACTTACTTATTCTTATATACTTAATCCTATTGATTTATTTTATACAGAAAAATATCAATTGTTTAACTGTTAGGATTATTTTTTGTTTTTCTAGTTATTTTAGGAAGTCTACTTTTATTAGGGATATACACACTTTATAGTCTATTCCTGCAGACTTACCATTCTATTATTTTTTTTTATCTATTTCTTTATTGTATTTATTTGGGAATTCTTTGAGATAAGGCTTCCCACTCTATGTATTAATTTATTTATGGACTGTTGTCCTTATCTTTCATAGTTGTTGTTTCCCCACTTGGTCTTCATGTGATTAGCAGTGACCCCCAGATAGGAACTCTGTCTTCTAACTATATCCCCTGTAACCACTGCTTTTCATAGTTATCTGTTGCACCACATTTTTGACCAACTAAACCTCTGGCCTGCTTGGGTTGGAATTGAAACCCCTATCTTTATCTGATGAAGGCCATAGGATAAGTTGGCCAAAACGTGATAAAACAACACTCCACAAATAAATTAATATATAGATCATTTCTTTGTCTTCAATTCTTTGTTTTACAAGTAAAATTTACTAATATAGCATTTATTTTTGAAAATGTAACCTTTGTAGCGACTGAACTTTTGAATATTTTTGTACTATTTAACCCTAACCTCCAACACTCATGCTGTCTTACAACTCTAAGCCAACATTTAGAATAGTTTTATTAGTTTTTGAATGTTACATGCTCATGCTGTCAAAAATGACAACTTAGTAACATTAGTAAAACACAGTAAATTTGTATTAAAGAATGAAATAAGGATAATAAATACAAATATCATTTGGACGGCCTAAAAAAATCAAAATCTTAAATATCTTTATATGTAAAAGTGATCTTGTGTGTCTGTCTATCTTATGAATGCTTTCTATGAAACTACTTTGGGAATTTTTGGACTTGAAATTTGATATATGGGGTATTTGTACCTGTAGAACACATTTGATTTGGTTTTTAGCTCAACAAATAGCTGTTAGGGGGTCAAACTTGAAAAACTGGATCGTTACACACCTGTAGCATCCGCTGTGTCATGGCTTCATTAGTTATTGGGACGTCAATATAACCACAGTTTACTAAATAATTTTTGGCTATCAAAAAATTACAGCAGTTTTCTTGGAAAGAAAAAGATCTTGGAATTGCAAAAACACAGATAAAAAGGAGCACCAAAAGAGCATCAATGCAACCACCAAGAAAAGCTGGGTAATACTTCTAGTAAAAAAAGATAAATCTAATGACTTCAGTGCATCATGCATTTTAGCTCAATCGGTAGAACATCAATCAGACTTTTAAGATAAAAATAATGAAGGCAATCCAAGGGTCTGGGGTTTGATTTCTCACACAGGCTATACATTTTCACTTTTAATCTTGAGAGTGGGACCTGATATATACAAAAAAAATAAATAAATAAATAAATACACATTGACCATGACTAAAAAAGATATGCCCACCCTGTTTGAGATCTCAATTATCCTTTTTTATAGATAATGCCTACAAATCAAGTGGTTCAATATTAAGTATGATTCAAGCAGTTTGATATGTCATTAAACTAAGAAATCGCATCCTAATTTTCCCTAAAACTCCATAAATTTATCTTTTATAGAAATATCAACTTATGATTTGACTGTGGAAGTGTTCATAGAAACCAGAGGGGTATACAGTAATAGAGGTTATTAGGTTCTCAATGATTATAAATATCTTGTTTTTGAGAAAAAAGTTTTCTAAGATAAAAATTGATTCTTATTAATAAGAACCTTATTTATGAGTACAAAAAAAAACATTATTATAAAATGTTTTTTCTATTTTTTGTCATTTTTTAATGAAATTGGTTTTTATTATTAGAGAGTGTTCTATTATAGTTCACCTATGAGAGTGTCCAGTAGCTTTTTTTTTTTTTTTTTTTTTCTTTTTATACCTTTTACCCTATTCAATCTACTAATAATTCACAATGTAACTTTAGTGTCTGGGAAACTATCTATAAAATGATCATTTTGCTACCCCCTAGATACTGACTGACCAACTTAATATATCGGGCTCAAGAAATGATTACTATAATAGCATAACATTTCAGGTTTCTTCCCTGAAGAGAGTTTTATGAAATTACTCAAAATAATTCCCATCCAAAAAAAAAATCATTTTTTTTGCCCTTTTTTTCTATTATTGCTTAGAAAAAAAAAAATCCCTCCAAATCTATTAAAACCTTACTGACCAATCAGATTATACATAGATAAAAAAATATTATTAAAAGATGTATATATCTACTGATGTTCTTCTGCATATGGGGAAGTCGACTTGGGCCAGTAGATAGGCAGTCAGACTTTGGAATCGTAGTATATGAGTTCAAATCCTAGTTGTTCCGTTTGCATTCATATTTGGACTAATACCCTTGAGAAACGTATGAATCCCCACATATGGGTTAAATAGTACATATTGTGTTATTGAAAAAACTCAGTGTGTACAAAAAATAATGTTTACCAAAAATGATTGTTCCTGGCATTATATGACCTAAAAAGGTTGATATTCCATAAAA
>JAYKTE010058237.1:0-14646 GCA_036873565.1 Xipholeptos notoides
CGTGGGGCCCTCTCATCTCACAACTACCACGACCGGTCCAGTTCGGTGCCGTGCCACTCAGGTTCTGCTGTTCGTCGCCTTTTATACTCTCAACACCGGCGTTCTCACTCCTCGCTCGAGATCCGGTGTTCCCTGAACCTCGTCTCCCTTTCCTGTCTCTTCCGACCAGAACGACCGTTCAATATTTACCACCACAATTTCCTACCTTTCCCAAGAGTAATAACCCAATTAAATCCTGTAAAGAAAGAGAGCATAGATACTTTGTCTAGAAACATAGCATATTTTTGTTGTACCTCTATTGAACAAAATTAGCTATGTGGGCTCTGGCTTTGTCTCAGAGAGTAATACTAGACTCCTTAATTGCTCCATTGACAAAAGGAACCAATTGTTCCTTCAGCTTGTGAAGTTTTTGGCACTGATAATATATTTGTTCATTCAATGGGATATCTTTATTCACTGCATAAATCCAACATTTTGATGATTGTGTAAAGCCTGAACTGTGAATGCAATCTCTCTAAAGCATGTCAAGAACTTTTAAACACATGTCCTACGAATGTGAAGCATCAAAGGTTTAAAAATCTTATTGGGTGTTTTCCTTAATTAAAAACACTTATAGATTGTTGCATTTAATATACTCATGGTGGGTTAGTTTTTTTTAATTGAATCTTCAAAATATAGAAATGAGTTAGCCATGATAAATACTAATATCTACATATGAAAAATCTTAAAATTTCCTTTAACTAAGAGTTATGTATCCTACCAATAAACACTGTCTAGTCTTTATCTAATCACTTTGTACATTAGCTTTGTATGCTGAAAACATATCCTTATAAGGTATAGAATTATTATTATTTCATTTTTTTATTCTGGGCAACATATTAAATGGTTGCTTATAAAACAAAAAAGAAATTGTATTATATTTGAATAAAATAGGAATGGATTATGAAAACAAAAACTTAAAAATGAATATCTAATTTTTCAAATAATCACAATCGAAAATTTTACATTAAAACCTCCATATATTTGCACCAATATATATTTCCTGGTTGCTTTTATACCAGCTCTTGGTGCAACAATTTATGCAGACGTCATAAATTGAGAAAAAGAGAGCTGAATTAAATTTAGTACTTTTTGATGGAGAAATATCTATAGAAAACATTGGACTTGTCTATAATTTTTTAATCCTTTAAGATGCGGTTTCATAATCGGTATATCAATTTTTGCAGGCTGTTATCCTTATCCTTATAGTTGTTGTTTTACCACATTTCAGCCAACTAATTTTCTGGCTTTCACCAAGTGATAATCCCAACTGGATAAGAAGAATGTTGAGTCTAGGAACTGTATCTACAGTAATTACTGCCCTCCCTAGTTATTGTCTCTCCACGTTTTGGCCAACTAACCCACTGGCCTGTTTGGGTAGGATTGGAAAGGTTGAGATTCAACACCTCTATCCATTGTGCCATGGGCCCTAAGGAGATTTTTATGATTTTATGAATCCACTTTGTTTTCTTCTTTGGTTTTCCACTGTCGGGTTCGTACTGAGTTGTATGGGATTTTGTTTATTAGTAGTTCGATTATTGAGGCATGTTAGCCTCTAATAGGCCTAAATGTATTTTTATAGAACTCGTTTTATAGCTATAAGTGTGTCATGTTGTTTTATTTTGAGAATTAATTTTTTCAGATATTTTAATTTCAGTAAGAAATTTGGATATCTCATTTCTATCTTTTTTGTCTTATTTGACACAATGTTTTGCTTTATAGTACAATAAACACACATATGTATTCAGTGTTTATTATTAAGCTGGATTAATGATGAACTAGTTATATCTTGTGAATTTGATTAATTTATTTTCGGGTGAATGAAAATATGATCAAAAAGAATTCAGAAAGAAAAAAGCTTTAAGAATATACACTGAAAATAAGCATCAAGAAAAAACATTATATTTCAATTTATTATAACTTCAAGATTTTATATCCTAAGAAAGTAATTTAGGTTGCTGCTTTTTAAGATCCCAGACCTTCAAAATTTTAATATAAAATTGTCTGTCATTTAGTGAACATGACCAATAAAATTATGAAAATTGATTAAATTGAAAAAAAAAATGACTAAAAAAATAATTATATGATACCCAAATAGATTCTTTGGTATTCTGGACATAATTAGAATATTTTTATTCATTTTTTTGTAATTTTTCCTTTTCCTAATTTAAAGCTTGGGGCAAAAAGTAAAATTGGCTATGTAAATAAAATCAAGATTAGATGCAGCCCAAGTAGTACAACCATAAAATCATTTAAAATTTCATTAAAAAAAGGCAAATAACATACATATATAAAATGAAGGAAATGTTATAAATCATGCTAAACACTTTTAAAAAATATATTTAAGCATTCTCTAACTCTTTAAAACTTTAAACTAATTTTCTAAGACTTATAAACATAAAATTTAGAATTTGTTGTAATTGGGAGTCTTCACAGAATTTTGAACACAACCCCTGATTTAAACCATGGCGGTAACCTGCTCATGTTATGATCAACATTTTATGTTTTTAGTTTTTATTCAACCTATCTTTGTCTTTACAAAACCAGAATAGTAGAAACATCAAGTGGCGATACGTTTAGAGATTGCTTTATTAAAAGAAAAGGATATATCTACTTGGTTGAGCACAAACCCAAGTTAGGCACAAGGCCAGATTTACATGATCATTATATCCCTGGATTTTTTTTAATCAGTGTTTCCCTTCACCTAGATGAGTTATTCTTATTGAGTTGATGGGTCTGATTTATGTGGAAATTTGGAATCAGAGTTATCCTTAGACCTAGATAAGTTATCCTCCCAAGTTAATGAGCCTCATCTGTCTGAGACAGCTGACAGTGAATGCAATGGTTTTGACTAGGATTTAAACTCATGTAATATGATTCCAGAGTCCAAGCTTCTACCACTCTTTCTTTCTTACTGCCCAAGTAAAAAAAAAGGAGCTGCTCTATTTTGTATTTGACATTAGAGCTTCAATTTCAGTCTTTTTATGTTAATTAAGTTTAGTTTTGTAAAAAAATCAAGTAATAGCTCCATATGAAAACACCTGTTATGGAAGTTAATTTAATTTTCTTATTCATTTTTTTTCTAATTTAAAAAAAAAGATTTTGCAGGTGACTCTTTAGATAATCTGTAACTAAATTATGGTTGGGTAAATGTAGAAACAAGTTATACTATTTCCTTTTTATGAGAGTTTTATTTCTGGTTTTTGTTCTATAATATATATATATACTTATTCAGACAAGTTTCATTAAAAAGAATTTGAATTTTTAATATTTTTAATTCGATTTTTTCTTGCTTACTAACAAGAAACTCCTAGCTCGGTTGAGTGTCTAAATACAATTTCCAAGCTTTCTTTCCAAATATTTATTTATATATATGTGTGTGTGTGTTTGTTTGTGTATGTGTGTGTGGATATTTAATGCAGCTATCAATTTTTTTCAATGATTTCTGTAGAATAAATAATTGTTGGGAAAACAACAGTAATACTACTTAAACCAACTGATAGAAAGAATGAAGAGATACCTTCTACTAAGGGATTAGACCAGAAGTAATATAAAGTAGCAAATATGATTTGAGGTAATTGTTATAATTCTTTATATGGTGGCAAGAAATTAAAGGATAGAATAGGTTTTAAATAAGATTTATTCTAGTAAGAATAAGCAAGAAAGTTACCAGAGTTATTTCAGTTGGTAGTCCTGTCATCGACCACAGGTGTGACTCTATATTTACTAACTTTTTTCTTAGTACTTCTGTTTCTCCAGGGCTACTTCCAGATAGATAGGAGTGCAACAGTTGGCTCTTGAAAGCACTAATGCTGGTTTAGGGACAGATCGATTGCTGTTATAGTTTAGAATTAAAGACTGAGAGACTTATATCTATGTGGGATTTCTTTTCAGTAGATTTCGAATCAAAAAGGGATTATTGAATAGAATCTTGGGAAATTATTACACATGGATAAAAGGCCCACTAGACAAGTACTCCAAGTAAAGACTTAAGGAAGCAGCACAGAGCTTCAAAAAGGTTAATAAGAGAGTATGCAAGGATATATCTACTGGGTTGCGCACAAACCCAAGTTAGGCATAAGGCCAGTTTTACATGCTCAAGAAAGTATGTAAGGAGCTGGTCTTAACTAAAACAAGAATATCAGTGGCATAGAAGCTGATTTTGTCACCTGGGGTGGGAATAAAAAAAATCATTAGTGAAATCTCTTAAGCATAAATACAATGGTACCTCTGTTCTCAAATTTATCCATTCAAGAACTGAGTTTGAAAGGTGATTTTATCAAAATCTGACTCAATTTAATCTATTATCTCCCATAACATGTTTTTATCTCCTGGGATTGGTATGAAATCCAAATCTTATTCCAAAACCAATGCAAAAATGTTTCGTTTTTTTTGGTTGAATACTGATTTGTACAAGATCCAGGAAAACCGAGGTTCCAATGTAGAATAATTGCTAATTTTGTAAAGAAAATTGTGCAACTACATTGAGTGCTTCTATTTGTCAAACACAGTAACAGCTTCTATTTTGGATTACAATTGGAATATAACAACTAGGTTGACCTGCACTCATACACCATCTTATCAATACTTATTGATATAATAGCCCAAATAATATTGATCAATTCTTCGATAAACTGTCATAAGATAACACATTCCTGTCTTCGACCAGACGAAAATCATAAATCTTTTCCATCTATTCTTTAATCTGCCTTAATTGCACTTTCCTGAAGAACAAAAACAAAACTTCTTTTCTCTGCTAAAATTCTGATATTGGCTATAGATATAAAGGCATAATCTATCAGCAATCTCCAATGTATTCTTCCTTCTTGATGAGCTATCCATTACAGAATTAATGTGAAGAGAAGAAGCAAATAATTTTATTTCATATCTTTTCAAAATGGAAAAGTACATCATCAAAAGTGGATTTGCCCCTGGCTGTTTGAGTTTAACTGTATGGATGGCAAGACTATCATTTTAGTCAATATTTCAGTGATGATAGCTTTTTAAGAAAAATTCAGAGAGCTGAATGAAATATCAATTGATATGATACTGCATTTAGTACTTAACCAAATTCTTTATTGTTTAAATTGATGCAATTATCAGTATGCTTTATTGATTCCATTTTGAATGATGTTTCACATTTGGACAGTGATAGATTTGATTATTTCGTTTTGCTCTTTGTCTTTACAAAATGAATTCAGGTCAATTAAATTGATATCTACAGCTAAAATAAATTTGAGATAAATCAGCAACACAGTAAAAGTATTAAATATGAAATTAAAATAGAAAGAATATCTTTCAATCTATGTTCTCTTTCATGAAACACACACACACACACATACATAATATATATATGACATACATACATACATACATACATATTAATATATATATATATATAAATAAAAACATATATATAAATACTTTATTTATAAAAGCAGAACATGTGAAAATTCCACAGTAGTTGAAATATCAGTAAATAAATTTAACATTCGTAAATTTAAACAAATCCTAAGAAATACTGAAAATTAATTGCTTAGAATTTTTTTTTAGAGTTTAGATTATAAAACATTTTTGTCTAAAATATGATTAAAAATAACAATCACAAAATCAAACAATTATGGTTGTCCTTCAATAGAATAATCAGATCAGACTGTGAATTAAAAAAAACAAAAACAAAACTTGAACTGCTGGAGATATCATTGCATAATTGAATTCCTACATGCAGAACAAAATTGAGCTAATCAACTTTCACTAGTGCCTGTTGAATGCTTATGAAGCCAATGTAGTTAATGTCAGCACATCTAAGAGATGGGTTATTTGATTTCAGGGTGGTGACACAGATGTGAGTGACAACGCATGCTACAGAAGCAAAAAATGGACAACCTCATTCATTGCTAGCAAAAGTGTATTGAAAATGGTGGTGACTATCTAGAAAAATAAATTCTGGAGTATAAAATGTTGCTTGTTTCAATTGTACTACTCCTGTTTTTGTAAATCTTTAACATTAAAAAATAACTTTAAAAAGTTGGTGGCATTACTTTTGGAATGACTCTTATATTTTCCTTGATAATTTTTCCTTTACTTGGGCAAAATCTAGGCCAGCACAAAAGTAAAAATCTCAATATAGAGATAAAAAGAAACCCTATTTTGTAAGTAAATGCTATAATTCTTTGCCTTATTTTCTTTTTACTTAACTGATATATATCAAGACTATATTTTCCACAGGATTTAGCAAAGGAAACACGATTACATTAATATTCTGTGAATGATGCAAACAAATGACAGAATATGATTTCAAATTTAAAAAAATTCTTGCTGTTTTGTTTTCTCTCAATGAATAATGATTACTCATAATATATTCGAGAGTAATTTAAGCTTTAAAATCTTAGAGTCAATTTAAATCTTTTAAAATTTCCTAATGGATATTTTATTTACTCATATCTACGCACACACACACACACACACATACATACATACATACATACAAACATAAATACATATATATATATATATATATATATATATATGTCATCTATTTATAAGATAGAGTGAGAAACCTGATATTTACTCTGTTGTCAAGATGAAGTATAAAATCCTTTCCGAACTCCATTTCCATTTAATATGTGCTTATAAATTATCTCAGAAGGTTCTTTAGAGGATTTCATTAATGTAGGAAAATGATTGGAGTCTTGAACAACATAAGAATTTTAGGAATGCTCTTTTTTTTTTGCAAAAAGATAAAGTGTTTTATCAATTATCCTATATTAAAGAATATAGATGATTTTTTTGGGAACTACTAGAGAAGTAAATAAATCAATGAAACAGTGTTAATGATAAGGGACAATAATAATAATGATAAAAATAATAATACTTATTGTCTTTTTGTCTTCAGGAATCACCACCAGCTGGTGGCAGAGTAAAAAGACTCTGTTAATGGAGTGTGTGTGAAGTAGACACAGAGGGGTAAAAATCCAAGATCTTGCTCCATACCGTCTTTGACTGCAATGGCACAGAGCCTGATGGAGCTCAGGGAAGACGATTTGTTGTCAGTCTGACTCCAGTAAAAACCACTGGTTGCTAGGTGTACAAACAATATCTTACTTCAGAGCTACCTCTTAAAGAAAATATGAAAAACCCCTATCTCTAAGGGTTTTCCCTAAATATAGGCAAGTCTTAATCCTTTTCAGGAATAATTGGTCAAAACAGAGTGAATTTGATAACATTAAGATGTGGACTACAGTCGGCATAATAAGTATACATAGCACATACATTGTATAGTTAGGAAAAATACTCGGACACACCTACATTTATTTATTGGGTAGCAAGAGTGGAGCATTGATAACAACGTTGAACTCTGAAATTGTATAACACAAATTCAAATTCTAGTCAAAACTATTACATTTAATTTCAGTTGTCTCGGGCAGATAAGGCTTGTTCACTCAGGAGAATAACCCAGTAAGGTAGACACTTATTCCAAAAACCTAGGTGGATGAGACCCGTCAACTCAATGAGAGTAACTCATCTAGATGGATGGTAACACTAATAACAAAATTCCCAGCCTTGTGCCTAAATTGGCATTTTGTTCAACTAAGTAGACATAACCTACATTTATTTATGAATTGAATTGATTAAATGACAGACATTTAGATGTCATTTGGTTATTTATATTAACTCGTATTTTGAGATCTATAAATTTTATTTAAGTGACATTAGATGATTTTAAATTAATTCATTTGATTCAAATTGAACAATGAGGCAGTTTCATATTTTTAATGGAGTCAAATGTGATAGTGGTTTTATTATAATATAGAAGAAAAACTGACAACAACAGTAATAATATAAGTGGTTTTCTATAGCTTCTGATCTATGATATTAAAAATGAATGCATAAGTTTATTCATATGCTTGTAAAAAATTCAGACAATAAAATGTTGATAGTCAACATGACATTCATTGGCAATTTGATAATGAGTATGGTGTTTAAAAACTCACATAGATAGTATTATGTGGTTTGTGCCAAATTTTAGGTTTTTTTGTGACATATCAACAGTTATCCCTCAGGGACTTTCTTGCACGCGTGTGTGTGTGTGTGTTCTAATATATATAAATGAAAATAGGTTTATTCATTCAATTTTATAAAGAATGTTACATGCTCATTTCATATTAATAACATTTTTTGTTGAAAATGTTCATCTTTAAAAAAAAAGACAGCAGTGACATATCTGTTTTATTTCTAAATGTTTAAATATTTTTTCACTTTATAAAACAAACAAAAAACCACCATTATAAATTAAATGGTTTTGAAAAATAATTTAATGCAGGAAATGGTTTTTGGTTGGTTTCATAGGAAGAATGCGGACCCCCCCCCAGAATGCGCTATGTGGCCCCTGCGCACCCCCTTTCAACATACTGAACCCACAATAAATAGTACTTTAAACAAATTAAAACGCGCCCATGGAAGAATGCAAATGTAATCATGAAAAAACAGAAGAAATTGAAGAATTGGTATTTTGAAAATTTTAGCTACTTTTTGGTATTTTGCAGCTATTTTCATAGCCATTTAAATCCCTTTGAAGTTGTCTATACCCAAACTCTATAGCCAGCCGACATCCCAGAGACTTGCTACCCCCAAGAGCCTGCAGACTCCCAACAATTGTGGGGTCTGTGGGGGCACTAATAACAGCCCTGGTTGGTTTGTTTTATAAAATATAAACCTTATATTTTTCATAAACATTCTTTCATCAACACAGTTTTTATTAATAACACCAGATTCACTATTTAATAAAAAGCTGGAGAAAATATGGGGATTTGTATCTTTCCCCAGGGTATTTGTCTGAATGTGAATGTGATGGATTTGAATTTGTGTATTTAAATCCCAAAGTGCCTATCCATTGTTCGAAGGGAGTAAAACGCAGCAAAATTTTAATAAAAGTATTATATTTTTTACAACCACAAAAATGCAAATAGATATAAATAAACAGTATTTGCTTGAAATTCATAATATCTTTTTATTTATTCATTTATTTATTTATCTTACTATTGAACCAGAATTCTTTTATACTTTATCGATGGGTTCCCATAGCTGGTTTGATAAAAACAATGAAGAAAATGGTTAACATATTGATAGATAAGACAGTTTGGCAACTGTTCAATGTTGTAATAGCTGCCCACTGGCTGTGGATAATTGTTATACCTGGATGGATTAAGCATTGAATGGTAGAAAGGAGAGTCATTACTGATCAGTCTGGTACTGCATAAGCAAATGATTCTAATTTCCTGACTTATTCCACTAAAAAAATCATTGTTGCTGTGCCAGTATATTTTGACCCCACAGAAAGGCTTTGATAATCTTATCATGTCAGACACATCAATAACAGCAAGAAATATGAATTATCTTCCTTTAGGACATTCGTCTAGTCTTATGCATCGAATAATAAATATATATATATCATTATCATTGGGGATATTTTAAATAGGGTTAGCCCTATCAGAGCAATTGTGGTATTTTGATGAGTTATGGTACAATTACGCCAGGATGTAGAAATACCCAGGTTAGTGTCTTGGGGCATGGGTAAAACTACTGGGTAGAATGCACCCTTAGTCTTTGGTAAGACAGGTATCTAGGAGAAGGAAAACTCTGAAGTAAAACCTGAGGTCTGTTGTTCATGTAGTCCATGGCATACCTTGCACACACTGTGTGTTATCAGCAGGTCCAAGAAGTGTGGATGGTGCTACACAAGCCTTCACCACTATAAACAAATCTCCTGACATACATGGTTTGATGGCACTTTCCTTTGTCTCTCGAGATGGATGGATGTCATCATCATCATCATAGGTACGATTGATGGAGAACAAATGTTTGTTTGTCAATAACAACCTTTAAGCTAAAATTTA
This sequence comes from Xipholeptos notoides, assembly GCA_036873565.1. NCBI lineage: Eukaryota > Metazoa > Mollusca > Cephalopoda > Idiosepiidae > Xipholeptos > Xipholeptos notoides. Next base: position 9,936 of record JAYKTE010058237.1, read on the forward strand.
AAGCATTGAAAGTTTAACAAAATAAAAGAAATAAAATTTAATGCCGATAACAATCATTTTTCAATAAACATTTTTTTGAGTCCACACATAGTTTTTTTAAATAACATAGTATGCACTATTTAATCATTAACTGGAGGGAAAATAGGGATTCATACTTTTTCCAAGGCTATTAGTCCAATTATGAACACAAATGGAACGAATTGTATTCAAACTCATGTATTACAATTCCGAAGTCCGACTGCCTAACCACTGCCCCAAGTAGACCTCCCCAAAGGACAAATGTAGTTATTGTTTACAACATATGAATGGGTCATAAAAAAGTCTAGCTAAAGTAAGCATTAGCATTATGTTTGACAACCTGCCTTATATATATTCCCCTTCACCTTTTCAGCTATGGGCCTAATTATGTATATATAAAACAAATAGATCCTCTACTCTACAGTCCTATCCTCTGAAATTTTCTGCTCATACTGATAAAATATAAAAAATATATTACAAACTGTGTCTTAAATAACATTAACAGATTTAACTTTAGTATATTTAGGCAGAATGTCATAATTCAAACAAGTGTTATTAAAAACAAGAAAAAATTGATAAGAAAGTATTAGAAATAAAAATAAAAGTACTTTTTAATGACACTTGTTTGAATCTCAACAGCTTGTAAGTCAAATGACATCCTTCAAACCCTGCTCTCAATATTGATAGTTTTTTTCAAGTCAGTATCTGTCTATCATCTTTATCCAACAATTTAAAGGAAATTGGGTACCCATTCTTAAATTATTGAGCTACATGAAATATATCTTTTTGTTGCCAGAATTGATCAACTCCTGCTTTGTCTCAAATCATGCCATTTTCAATATGAAAAAAGAAACTTTCAATGATAAATGGGAAACTAGCTGGCTTTGCCTGCTTGATATTTCTTTACAAAATCCAGGGGGAAATCCACTTGGGATAGTGAATAGACAGTCATACTTTGAAATTGTAATACGCAAATTTGAATGCCAGTCATTCTATTTGCATTCATAAATAGACTAATATCATTTGGAAAAATATGAATCTCCACATTCTCTCCAGCTATGGGTTAAATAGTGCAAATTTTCCAGAAAGGTCATAAAAGCTAAAAACAAACAAAATCCACTACTTGAAATCATTGAAGCAAAGTATTTGATAATTCAATTACATCCATAACTACTTTAACGACACACACACAAAAAAGCCAAAAAACCCTTTCTTTCTTATCAAGACGAGATAAGCTATAAAATTTAGGAAATTTTGAAACAGGTTAAACATGGTGAAACCAAACAACTTTTAACAGTGTTGATACATGAAGTTAATTATTAATAATCCAATGATTTGGTTTGTTTGGATGTGTTTTATGGCATATAAACATTTTTAAGTCATTTAATTCCCAAGGGTATTAGTCCAAATATGAATGCACATGGAATGACTAGTATTCAAACTTGTGTATTACAATTCCAAAGTCTGACTGCCTATCCACTGCCCCAAGTCGACCTCCCTGATGTTGGATTGATGGTGTTTTTCTGTAAATCTCTGAAGTAATTTTTAATACACAGCAATTAAATTAAGACTTTTTATATAATAAATGAGATTTCAGGATATTAAAATATACTGATCTTTTCAAGAATTTGTTATCTCAATAAACAATAAAATATGTATATAATTAAACACCAATAAGGATACCATTGGCTGGGATTATTTTTACTTTCAAGGTTATTTAATGGTCTTCAATACAATGCCTCATTATGTGTTTAATTTATATCAACTGATCAAAATCAGAGTGAGTGAAGGCAGAAATATATGCAAACATATATTGAAACTATATATTTCTTCCACACAAACTCTAAAATAAACTTATCTATTTTCCCCAGAACTGCTTCTTCCCATCAATTTTTGTAAAAAAAAACCTTGTGAAACCAAATTGAAAAGAATTTGAAGGTACCTTCATATTTTTACCAAGTGCAGGGTATCTGAAAACATTCAAATTTCAACAGCAACCTTCTTGGACAAATTTGCTATATAACAAATAGAATTTAATCCAAATTAGATCTAAAATGTGGCAATGTATAAAGAAAATAATTCACATAGACATACATAGAGACAAATTTATGTTTATGTGTGTAAAGATATGTAAAGTTCATTTTATTAAGAAATCAAATGCCAAGGATAACATCATTGAATATGTATTCCTGCTTGAGATTTATACACAAAAATAATTAATTAACATAAATTAATTAACATTTAAAATAAGGTATGCTTTCTTGCCAGATATTTAGACACAGCAATAATCAATTAACATTTAAATTCATTTAGATTGATTAATAATCAAAATAGGGTATACATTCTTGCCAGAGATTTGTACACAGCAATAATTAATCAACATTTTTCAGTTCAAATATTTTTATTGTAAATAGAACAATTAAAAACCTATTTATTTCACAGTCAAAAGTAATATGGATATTTGTTTGCTTTTTAAGTTAAGATATTATTATAAACTCATAAAGAATACTCTCCAAAATAATATAATTGTTTTTTAAAGAAAAAATGCTATAGATAAGTTTGTTACACAATGGTAATAAGTTGGTTTTGGAATAATGTGTTTCATCTACTTATAGTTATTTCTAAACAATAAACCCTTTCAGCTATTAGTTCATTGGGACTTGTAATCTTGTTAATGTTTGATTATGTAAAAAATGCAAATATTTGTTAGGAAAGAAACTCAGCTTTAAATGACTATAAAGATTGATATACAATAAAAAACAAAAAAACAAACAAACAAAAGAACTCTTAAAAAATGTGTTCTTCAATTTATTTATTTAGCAAAACAAAGAAAATTTGTATTGAAATGTAGCTTAAGTATTTAATTGCCATTGTTGCAATATTTTTGGAATAATAATAGGGCATGAGCGTTAACATTCCAGTAAATCTACTTAGACTGAGAAGTGTAGCTGATGGATCAATCAGGGAAGAGAAGTAATGCAAATTATATTATATATAGTTATATCTGTTACAAGAAGCCTAATCTCCAGTCATTGCCAGAAAGATGATGGAAAATGTCATCAAACCATGTATGATTATCAGGAGGCCTACACAGAGATTTGTTTATAGTGGTGAAGGCTTGTGTAGCACCATCCACACTTCTTGGAACTGCTAATAACACATAGCCTGTGCAAGTGATTTCCACGGACTACATGAACAAAAAACCTTCAGAGGTTTTCCTTATCCTAGATACTTGTCTCAACCAGTGGTTTAACCAGACACTAACTTGGGCATTTCCACGTCCTGGCGCAAGATACGGTACCAGGTATTCAAAAATGGTCACTCATTTGAGTACTGACCAGGCTCAACGTTGCTTAACTTCGGTGATCTTACGGGAACCTGTGTCTCCAACGTGACTTAACCAATCTAAGTACTGGCCAGGCTCAACGTTGCTTAACTTCGGTGATCTTACGGGAACCTGTGTCTCCAACGTGACTTGACCAATCTAAGTAATGGCCAGGCTCAACGTTGCTTAACTTCGGTCATCTTACGGGAACCTGTGTCTCCAACGTATACACTATGGACTTAATTCTTAAAATTGCTCTGTTAGTAGGATAGAGATTTATTCAACTAGTTTTTATAAATATAGAAATATCCCCTTGCAAGGATTGACGAAAAATTACTAAAAAAAAATAATGAAAAATGAAAATAAAGAAAAATAAAGAAAAATAAAGAAAAAATTAGAAAAAAAAGAAAAAAGAAAAAAAAACAAGAAAGAAAAAACAACAAAAATATCCCCCATAAAATCACCCCCAACATACACACTCATCTAAGAAAACATAAAAAAACAAGATAATAAAAAATAGCATATCATAATCTTTTTTCATTTCCTGATCTTTTCTTTCTTTCTTTCTTTCTTTCTTTCTTTTTTACAAAGAAAGAAAGAAAGAAAGAAAGAAAAAAGATAGAAAAATAGAAAGATAGAAAGAAAGAAAGGAAGAGGAAAAAGAGAAATTTTTTCTCTCTTTCTTTTTTACAAAGAAAGAAAGAGAGAAAGAAATGTCTCTTTTTCCTATTTCTTTCTTTCTTTCTTTCTATTTTTCTATCTTTTTTCTTTCTTTCTCTCTTTCTTTCTTTCTTACTTTCTTGCAATCTATCTTTCTTTCTATCTTACTATCTTTCTTACTTACTTTCTTTCTTACTTTCTTTCTCTCTTTCTTTCTATCTTTCTTTCTTTCTATCTTTTTTACTTTCTTTCTTTCTTTCTATCTTTCTATATTTCTTTCTTTCTTTCATTCTATCTTTCTTTCTTTCTTTCTATCTTACTTTCTATCTTTTTATCTTACTTTTTCTCTCTTTCTTTCTTTCTTCCTTCCTTACTTTCTTCCTTTCTCTCTTTCTTTTTTTTTCATTTCCTCATCTTTTCCTCTTTTTACTTACTTTTTACTTACTTCTTCAAAGATCAAAGGAAGCCGAAAATATCAGTGTAGGTGTGTCGACAGTAAAGAACGAAATAGCGAGCACCTTGTGACAAGAAGGGCGGAGGTCGGTGCGGAGGCCGGCGCGGAGTAGGCTCTACAATACATATGTTTCCAATAAACATTTTTTTGGTTTATATACTTTGGGACGAACAGATCTTTTTTTTTATTATTGGGTCGATAAAATGGGAAGATTAATTTGTCTTTAAAAAAATGAAGAGTGAGACATACCTAGC
>JAYKTE010058348.1:0-14642 GCA_036873565.1 Xipholeptos notoides
TGTCTCCAGTCATCCTTCGTTCAAACTTTGAAGAGTGCACAGCATCCTATATATATATATATATATATATATATATAACTTTGGTTATGAAAAATAGTCAATTATTACTAGTCTGTAGCTTAAAGTTAAGAACTTGGCCTGATTAAATATTGGTTGTATTTTAATCCTAGCTAAAAGTTGATTACTTGTAAAGCAGCGATGATGATCCATAAACTGTGTGCTGATTGCAATATATATATATATATATATATATATATACTGTTTACATATTTTTAGCATGATCTTATTCAATTGAACTGATGTATTTTTTTATATTGGTTGTTTAGAAAATAGGATAGAAGTTATGAAGTGAACAACACAGGGTAGTAGGACACATATATCTATATATTTATTTATATGATGACTTAAGAATGACATTGGCAAAAAGTTATATAAATGTTATCTAAATATCTGTATACATGTTTCACTACTGAATGTAGCTTTCTCAACAAAAAAAGGAAGGAGGAGAGATATTTGATAATGTTTGTTTCTTAGATTTAATGTTAATTTAATATCCTTAAATTAACATTTCAATAATTTTTTCCTAATGTCATTCTTACTTCATATTGTCAGGAAATGTTTATTATATATATATATATATGTGTGTGTGCATGTGTATGATAGGTGGAGTTGTTGCCAGATTTCAGTAAGACGGATGGTGGCCTAGTGGCAGAATGTTCGCCTTCTTAGCTGTGGGTCGCTGTTTTGATCCTTAGTGATATCTTGGGTGTGCACTGCTAATGAGTCCTAAAAAGGACAAAACAGCTGTTCAGTATTCTCATGTCTCCTGCTATTTGATGATTTCTCACCATCCAATCACAGTGAATGATTCATTGAGATATTTATATGTGTGTGTGTGTGTGTGTGTGTGTGTTTATGAGAGGACTGTGAATATAGACATAATCCATCCACCTGCCTACCTCCATCATAAACGTTGACAAGTGAAATGTGTTTAAAGATTCAATTTGGTGATTAATTCTTGAAATACTTATCTTATGTCTTATTGTCATTTTTTGCAGATTATTTTTAAAAATTGAATTTATTTTTGGTTTGCTGTAAATTTGCTTCTTTCGAGAAGATTTTTTTAATTACCTTCCTCCCCCGCTTGATGAATAAAAAGAAGAATCTTTCTTACTCTTCTCATTCTATCAGAGTTCTTAGTGGAAGAATTTTAAAAAGTTTTTTTTGTTTTTTTTTATTTTTTGACATCATTGTTGAAGTCCACTCGTCCACTTCTTCCCACTCACCACTCCTCTAGTTCCACCAACCTTTTCTCGACCTCATCTCTTCACTTTTCATACCTTTTGTAGGCTTTCCAAAACGTCGCCCAGAACAAGATAGGCGCTCATAGGAATGCATTTACATACAAATACCAACTAAGTTAACAAAGAAAGAAAGGTGCAAACCAAAAAAAAAACAAAAAAAACAAAAATACAATCTTTTTTAAATAGCGCCACAGAAACCATTTTTGGTATTTTTTAACATTTTTATCATTTCTCCACAGATAAGCCAGTCTTATATATCTATATGTATACATAACATTATATATACATATATATATACAGTTTACCTTTTTCTTTTAAAGGAAGCAACAAAAACATATAAGAGTAATAGATATGATGATCAAGTAAACCGTGGCTTCATTTTGATAAGCATTTTGGCATTGTCGGGGGGGTTGCGAGGATGCAGAAGAAATTCCTCGTATGGTTTTCCGATAAGAATGAACTCCTTGTTTTTCTAAAACCAACATAGATTCTAATCCTATTAAGTGGAAATACGAACTCGAAATAAATATCCATCTTTTGTTCATTATATTACATCACCTCGATTCCTCCTTTTATTAGCCTACACTTTTTCTCGTACGATGATCATTGCATGTTTTAAGAAATGATACGATTTGCATTTAGTGATGAGGTGAAGAGTTCCACTCAGTACCAAAAAAACAATTTCTTAAATATCTAAGAAAGAACAAGTTTAACCATATTTGCAAAAAAAGAACAAAATATTTTTTGGCTTTATTCTTTTTTTATGGATGAATTTTTAAGCTGAAAAGAAAAAGAATGGCTGTTTGAAGAGTTTTTGAATCAAATCTATCTCTGGGGAATGGTTTACCTTTGAGATATCTGAATTCAGGAATTGTTCTATGCATCTCAATTTACCAATATGGCCAATTCTTAAAACTTAGAGATTAAGGAAGATACTCTTTGGTTAACATTTGATAAACATGATGCCCTTCCATGCATCATTCATGAGAGCATTTGTTTTGCACAGCATAATCTGCAGGTTCAAATCTCACTTTGGGCTCAGAATGGTGATAACATTACATGTCACTGATAAGATCCAAAAGATCAAAAGAGTTGTCTGGCACTATGTTATGAGTTATGCAATATTTTTTATTTAATCTTATTATCATAATTTGATTGAAATATTTCATTGAAGAATTTTGACATTTGTATATGTGACAGCTCTTAGGTTGATGGGTACAGTTTAGTATATATTAAGTTTTGTTTATTTTTTAAAACTAGGAAATTAGTTTTGAGAGTGCTTGAATTTTGAATTAGATAATGTTTTAGGATTTTCAATTTCTTGAGGGTAACAACCAAGAGATGAATCACCTATACTGGCCAATGAGCAAGAATGAGTCTTTTGGAGTACTAGCAATGGATAGAAGAAAAGGGAGCAAACATTTATGTACCCCATGGATGGGGATACAGGGAGGACTTTCAGGTGTGCTCCTTGATTATATAGATGTATCTTGCAGAGAGCCTAAAGTTGGTACAAGCAAGCAGGGGATTGGAACCCAGAGTTAATGGCTCCTAATGCTTGTCTGTTGTCATGGAAGAAGGAGGCTCCCATAAGTCATTAAGTGCCAGTTAGTAGGTACTATAGTACAAAATAATTCAGATTAAAAAATGATGTGATATAGAATTTGATTTAAATCATGAATTGAATGAAAAGAACAGGCAAAAATGAGGAACAAAACCTATTTCATTAGATGAAAAAACACCATTTTTTAACAGAGCTCTAAGATAATATTCTTCCAAATTTTCACCATTTTTAGAATAAATCCTAGAGCTTTAATTTTATAATCTCAGCTATAATGACTATTAGATAATTAGTGATCCGATAAGGGTTGAACTTTTAGGGTAGTTTAATTTCTTTACATGAAACTTATTATATATCTTTGTGCACCATGGAACCCTGCTTTCTTTATAGCTTGTATGATGCATTAGCTATTTTTTTAAAAAAAGTCAAAAAGAGGGTAAGACAAAATGATCTGATAAATTTGTCTATTAAATAAAAGCGAACTAGAATATATAATGATAAAAGTGTTTTTATTTCTTAAATGGGCATCTGATATCATTTTGTTTTATATGTACATTTTTGTTTAATACAAGAAAAGACAGAATGTTCTGACACATTTGTATATCAAAGTAAACAAACTACAATAGATAATGACAAAATTATTTTTTATTTTGTAAGTGTACATATAAAACAAAATGGCAACACATATACATTTGTAAAATAAAAACATTTTTTAATGTGTCAGACTATTTTGTCCTGCACTGTATATGAAATATATAGAAAACAAAATGGCATCAGATGTACATTTAGAAAATAAAAACACTTTTGTCATTATTTGTTCTAATTTACTTTGTATAAGACCATTTTGTCCTACCATGTATAAATGAAAATTGAATGGTCCAAGTATTAAATATAACTTAATACAAATAAAGCATCCTATTTTATGTTAGATTTAAAGCCATTTTTAAAACAATAACAATAGGACACATTTTAAGTGTTATTTTCTCAGATTATAAAGGGTGGACCATAATGATGGGACACATTTTAAACAATATTTTCTCAGATTATACAAGCTGGACTATAATGATGGCATACATTTTAAATGCTGTTTTCTCCAATTACAAAAACAACATTGTACTAAGTATAAATAAAGGTGTTTTACAAAACATGTTATCTAAGATTTGATTATCATGTTGAGATGGTGTCCATCATGAAAAAAACAACATGGAGAGCTTAATTTCTTATAATATGTCAAGTTTGGTCGAATAGAATAGTTGTTATTCTTTAGTTCAGCTGTCATGTAGAACATGTCTCCAGATACCTAATCTTATATATTTAGTAATCTGTGTCACTTTTATAATCTGCAAAATGCTTATCTGATAATTACACCATTGACTCTAAATCTATGCTTATTGATGCTCTATCATTAATGTTGAGCACTTTATCTATAAACATTGTTAATAGTTGTATTGCCTGAATGAACACACACATGCACATCTATATATATATATATATATATATATATATAGTATTTACACAAGATTGATTGAAAAAGAAAAGCCATTTTTTGTTTATTGATTTTTCATTCAAATTCACTGATAAGAGTCATAATGATAGGTTTCTGTTTTAATTTATTGGACTATTGTTCCCATCCTTGTTTTCTGCACTGTAATTTTTGAGATGAGACTTGATAAGTTATAATTTGATTTATTGGACTATTGTTTTCATTCTTACTTTTTTTTTCACGGGAATCCATGAGATGAGGCTTGATAATTTGTGTTTTGAGTTTTTGGACTGTTGTAGTCACCTTTATTGTTCTCTTTGCCATATTTTGTCCAGTATATCCTAAACCTTTTTTATTTATGTAATCCCTTTATTAGTGGCATGCTGGTTTTTCAAGGTTTTATTTATTTTAGGATTCAAATTCTCCAAATATTTTTGTTATAAGAATGTGGTTACAATTTGTTCATGGTTAACTGGTACCAAAGGATAAAATTAGACAAATTAATTCAAAAGCAACTCTTTTTTTAATGTACCTTTGTTAGAATTACTCAGGTATCAAAAATTTATTTCATGAATTTACAAATGTCAGAATTCTTATTGATCTTTAGATGGTAGGGATTTTTTTATTTTTTTTTTTATTATCATAAATTGCAATATTTTTTTATTTTTTTAACCATGAAAAAAAAAAACCAACAAACAAACAAAACCTCATTTAGATCTGATAAAAGGAGAAATATTTTGATCATAAATGTTGCAAGTTGTCCAAATATCAAATAAAGCATTTTTTCACCATGTGTGGGTGGGAGCATGGGTGTTTTTGACAGTGAGGGAAAAGGGAAAGAAATAAAAGAAATTTCCTGCAAAAATCTCCAAAGTCCATCTTCGACTCTCAGAGTTTGGGCTTTTGGCCGAACCCTAACATTGAATGTCTTGGAGACTGCAAGAAGCAATACATTAAGCAGCAGAATAAATGCTAGTCGACACTTGCGTTCATCCTGCCGAACATTCCTCCAGAAGCCATTTTGAATGGCCCTCATTGAGAGCCTTCCTTGTGCATCTGACACCGGTAAATATCGAATGTCAGATGTGACTGATTTGAGATAGACAGACTATATTCTCGAGGTTATTGTCAAAAATAGCTTTCAAGGGTTTTTATGCTGGACACAACCACACTGGACAGAACTGGACACTTATTTTTATTATGTTAGACATTTGCTTCCTTACAACTTCTATTTGAAGGTTCCTTTGTTAAAAGATTTTCTACGTAACTGACATAGATACTCAAATATAGTATTATCTTTTCATAACAAATGCTTACTGTCCGTTAAGGGCAAGTTGATTTCTGCAAGATGCATTGTCAATACACATAACAGGTATCTTTATTGATAAGACATGTTTACACAGACACACACATATGCACTTATACTAACAAACACATTCGTGCATATGACATCTGCAGAACATTCACTCCCAAAAGCACTAGCACATTACCAAACAGCTAGATATACATACATATATAAACTCAAATACACAATTAAAAAAATTATTATTGAGACTCTTCTGAGAAATTCACAAAAATAAAGAATCATTGTATCTAGAAGAATAAAGATGAGAATAAAAGTTTGAATAATCTAAATAATATTAATTATCAATCCTGATCTAAGAAATTCACATGAATAAACATTGTTTCTATAAGAATGAAGATGAAAATTAAAGTCTGAATAATCTAAATAACACCTATGATCAAGCCTGATTTGAGAAATTCACACATATAATTTTTTTTTATAAGAATAAAAGTGAGAATAAAAGTCTGAATAATCTAAAAAATACAATTTATCCAGCCTTGCCTCTTTATAATTTACAAATATGTATAGGTTAACATGAATTCATGTCAAATATATTTGTAGATGCATATATATATATAAATATATATATATGATGGACTCTTCCATAAATTTCAACATATGAGTGTCATCAAAGTGTGTATGGCCATCAGACTACCACATAGAGATTTGTTTATAGTTGTAAAGACTTGTATAACACCATCCATACTTCTTGGAACTGCTGATAACACACAGTTGGTGCTAGGTATGCCACAGACAAAATGAATCTCAGGTTTTACTTCAGAGGTTTTAAAGTTTGATTAAAAAGCACTTATAGTCTTTTTAATTCTCTAATTAGAGTCTTGATATCAGATATGCAATTTTTTCTATTTTCAGGGATGAATGTTTGTTTATTCCTATATTGAACTCTATCTTCAGGGATTCATGTTCGTTTCCTCTATCGTTGTTACTTAAAGGGTAAAATGCTTCCTCTCTCTCTTTCTCTCTCCTTATATATATATATATATATATAGCAGCATTCTTTCATTTAAACAAGTTTCATTTAAACAACAGAATTATTTTGTCTATTCATTTTCTTCTTTATTTTTTCTTAATTTATGATGAGTTTCTTTGTATCAAAATGAAGGATTTAAAAAATATACCACAGTTTAAAGTGCTTTTTGACTTCTCTGAGTCCATCTTTGGGGTGAATGTATTGCTGTTTATCTCGTTTCTGCTAGATGGTTTTATAGGTTTTTATAACTTTAATGAAAAGATGTTTTAATCTGCTTGATTGTTTTTGTATGACCGTAAAACACTATTTTTATAAAAAATTATTATTTCTGTACCCTGTTTTTTATAATCATTTTAAAATATTATTACATATGTTGAAATTATGTTAGAACTATGGTATATTTTTAAAATCAATCAGGCCTGATATAAAGATGCATATCAGAAAGTTGGAAAACGTAAAAAAATCATAGGGGGTTGTCAGGACTTCTTGTTGGCCAGTTATGTAGACCACCATGACCCATCCATCTTGGATGGAAGTAAACATTCAGCCATTCACAAAAAAACATGGTGAAATGTGGCAGGGTGCCATCCTATATAAAAATTAAACCTTCAATATTCTCCAAAATACTGAAAAATGTTCAGGTTTCATCTCTCAGCGTGTCTTAAAATAAAGAGTTACTGTTCAAACATCCTGTATACTAGAGACTTGGGTTTAGTATAATGGACGTTGTTAAGATCTCCCTTCAAAGGATTTTGCTAAAAGGCTTTTCGGCAGCTGTTTTAATACTGATTTGACCAGTGTCCGTGAAAAAAGCACACTGTTACAATCAGTGACGTTTCTTGTCAAAACATATAACAAATACCAAAGTTAAACTTGGATTTGAGCCGAAGAACATTTTGAAATGTACATTTGGCAACCAAAAAAAAAAAAGAAAGTGATATGTGAGCTAAGGTTTTCCATGCTCACTCATTCTTGTCAAGTTGGTACGCTGCTTGCTGCTCTCAAGAAACCAGCTCTGCAGAAATGAAACAATCAGTAAATCAAGGTTGTCAAGCTAGTTTTCTAATTTCCATCAAATCATCTTTTACTTTTAGTTTTTATATTTTTCTGCTTCCTGAATTCCTTCTTTTGTATCCAAGCAGTTTAAAGTGAAAACATACATCTTACTAAAGCTTTTCAAGTTGAATTCATAAGCTGATTGTTTTGTTTAATGGCATATCAACTATCTGGTTCATTTATTGTCGGGGAAGTCCACTTGGGACAGTGGATAGGTAGCCGGACTTTGGAATCATATATTGCGAGTTTGAATCTCAGATGTTCCGTTTGCCTTCTATTTGGACTAATACCCTTGAGAAAGGTAGAATCCCAACATTTTTTCCAGCTATAGATTAAATAGTACATATTGTGTTATTTAAAAAAGAATGTTTATCAAAAAACAATTGTTCCCAGCATTAAATGTCCTAAAAAGGTTGATATGCCTTAAAACTAAAACATTTACTGCCAAAATCAATATAAATATATACTTTTATACATCCAATATTTTAAAAGAATAAAAAAGTTGATATATATATATATGTGTGTGAAAAATATACATAATATGAAAAACAACAATAATAACAGTAACAATATATTAATAATATATTATTACATAAAAAGCCGAAGTTCAACGTTTTGGTTTATACAAACCATTATCAAGGCTAGATTAACCAAAAAATGATGTTTTTAACAATAAAAAAGAAAAGCGTTTCCAAAAACTCTAAGCTATCAATAACAATAACACGTGAAAACAACATCTTCATCGTGATTGCTCCAAATGTTTTTTTAATCTAAATGCTAACTTATTTAAAAAATAATAATAATAAACAAATAAATAAAAAATCATAATAACAATAGATAAATAAATAGAATATATATAAAAATTAAGTAAAATAAAATAAAATATATAAATAATAATAATAATAATAATAATGATAATAAAAAATATATAAAAATAATAAGGTTAATGTTTATGTAGATTATTGATTGAAGTGAAAGTGGTTCTGCCTGGGATTTAAACTTGTATAAGACAGTTCCAGAGCCAAAGCTTTTACCACTGCTCCACCTTCTACCAGTCTTCCACCTCCATCTTCACTGCCTTGTTGGAACTGGTCACATGGCATCCAGGCCTAGTGGGCCATTGTGGATCATATATAACGAGACTCAGAAGAAGATGGTCATCATTGAGCAACGATGGACAACCGGAAGAATGCCAACTGCAATCATCTTTGACAAACAACTTAAAGAAAAGTAATCGTACAATTTTATCTATAGCTAGATGAAATAAAACGGTTTGTACCTTTCCAAAGAGAATTCAATGAAAAGTAGGCCTAACAACCTGAAATAAAACTTGGATAGAAATTTGAATATCAAGATTTTAAGAAATAAGTCCATTGGGACTTTCCCACAAACTGGTTGAGGTGTATGTGTGTATGTTTGTGTGTGGTGGGAAGTATTGTGTGTATTTGTGTGTGGGTGGTGCTGTGTATTTAAGTGTGTGTGTTTTTTGTGTGTGTGTTGTGTGTGTGTTGTGTGTGTTTTGTTCAGGTAGGAAGGCTTATTAAACATCTTGAGAGTTTTTTAAATCCTCATTAAAAATTCAAGGAGAAAAAGAGTGTATATAAGAGATAGGAAAAAAGAGAGGAAGAACAGAGTGTTTTCTACCTTTTTCTATCACCCTCTTCTCCCCTCCCCATAAAAAATATCATGCAAATGGTTTTTATCCATTGTTCAGTCTTTGTCTTTATTAGTCCATTTTCATGGGACACGGAAGAAGCATGCGTGACTTCTCCTCGGAATAGTTTCCTTTTAATCAAGGGGAAGTGGTTCTGGGAAGGGATTGGTAGGTAACACCACCCTATCTTCAATTGAACTTTATCAAACCTTATAAATAGCTCAATTTAGAATTTTAGAATAATAAATGCAAAGAAAAAAAATAGAAAGGAAGAAAAAAAAAATATAGGAAGAAAGAAAAATAGAAAGAAAGAAAAAAATTCATAGAAAAAAAGAACATATTCAAAGAGAGAAAGAAAAAAGGAAGAAAGAAAGGAAGGAAGAAATAAAGAAAGAAAAAAGAAATAAATAAAGAAAAAATATAAAGAGAGAAAGAAAAAATAGAAGGAAGAAAGAAAAAATAGAAGGAAGAAAGAAAAAATAGAAGGAAGAAAGAAAAAATAGAAAGGAAGAAAGGAAAAATAGAAAGGAAGAAAGAAAGAAAAGTAAAAAGGAAGAAAGAAAGGAAAAATAGAAAGAAAAAAGTCAAGAGAAATAGAACCATCTGTTCCTAAGAGAAACTAAGAAAGGTTTTTATGACCATTTGTTATTTAAATGTATTTATTTATTTAAAAACATTTTGTTATATTATCTTTTTTTTTTTTTTTTTAGGTTATTATTTGTATTTTTATTCATTTTTAATCTATACTTGTGTAGTTGTTGTTACAGAAGTAATGTTTGGTCTATATAGTCAGTTAGAAAAATAATTCTTTTAAAAAATGATCTTTCACATGAAAAAAACAACAAAAAATTGCTATAACCCCTCTCACCAGCACCATTCATGCTGGAAGAACAAAGCAGAGCTACTCTTTTTTTTTTTGTATTCTTTTTTCTATACTTACTGAAAATAGTTGGCTATTGTGTGAAGAAGCCAAAGAGCTATTATTCACCTTTCAGCCTCGTCCAGCCAGGGGGAGGAGGCATTGTTCTTGCTTTAGACCTACAGATGGCATCCTATTAAAAAAAAAAAAATTAACAACAAAGATCCAAGATATGTAAACCAGGTGTAGAGGTGGGGGAATGAAATGCTGGGAAGCATAGTGGGGTGGGGTAGGAATGGAGAAAAAAAACTACAGAAACAAAAACAACAAAGCAACTCATTGGACAAGATCTCCAAGAGTACTTTAAAAAAAAAGAAAAAGAAACCTCTAGAAAAATAAGAAATAAAAAAGTCAACCCTGAGCTCTATCAAAGGAATCAATTGTAATATATATTTTATTTATAACATGATTAATAACAATGTTATAGCATCAATTTAATTAAGAAAAACATGGTTGATACAAAACCCTTTTGATAAGGTTTTTGCTTTTCATTATATAGAGAAAAAAGGGGGGTTTATTATTTACATTGGAGTCTATTGTCCTCAACTTGCTTATTTATTTCATTGACCATGTTTTAGACAAGGGTGGTTTTTCATTAATATTTACTCTTGTTTGCATAGATATAGCATTAGTGTTCTCATGCACACACACACACATGCATCCTGTGTATTACTTCAATCATTGAATGACATATTGGTATATTAATTCGGTTTTTCAGAATCCTTGGGATGAGGCTTGATAATTTGGCCATTATTTTTTGGAGTGTTGTCCCCATCCTTATCATTGGTACCTTCACAGTCCTTGAGATGAGGCTTGATATTTTGTACATTTATTTTTTAACAGTTATCCTCATCCTTATCATTGTTATCTTCTCAATTCCTAATACGAGGCTTGAGAATTTGGACATCTATTGTTTTTTTACCGTTTTCCTCATCATTATCATTGTTACCTTCTCAAACATTGAGATGAGGCTTCATAATTTCTACATGTATTTTTGGACTGTTGTTCTCATCCTTATCATTATTACTTCCGTAATCCTTCAGATGAGGCTTGATATTTTGCACATCTTGTTTTGGACTGTTGTTCTCATTCTTATCATTGTAACCTTCACGCTTTGAAGGCAGTAATTCCTGATATTCCGATGATTCAACCCTCTACCCAGTCATGGTTAAAAGAATGAGACCAGGCTAACTCCATGGTTTGAATAAGTGGTTAAGTTTGAAATTCTATGACTCCCAATTATGACAAGAATTTCCTGAGATCACCTGAAGATGGCTTAAGGGCTCATCATCCAAAACATTGTGAAAGTAACAGTGGTAAGGACAAGAACAGCAGTCCGAAAAATAGATGTACAAAATTACTTTTGAAGGATACTCTCGAGGGGCTGGCATAAAAAAAAAAAATTCAAATGATGTAAATAAAAAATACAATGCGATAAGGTTAGTGTTACCTTGACCATCAGAATTAATACAATAAGTTATAGATCTGTGCATGGCCCAATGGTTAAAGACGTCGTCTGTGATCATTGGATACACGGGTTCGAATTGGATGAGTTGCACTGATGATTTCTAATAAGAATGAAATGGGCCTATATGCAAATTTCCAAATAATTTATTGATATTAATTCATAAATAATACGGTGAATTTTATTTATAATATTCATATATACATAAATATATGAACACACACAAACACACACATATATATATATGCACATTATTACTATTATCATATTATTAATTGTTTGATGATCTTAATTTTTTTTCCTTTGCAGTCAGGATTGAACTTGCAATTTTCTGATAATTATCACTTTAGTCAGTATAAACTGAATGCCTTTATCCATTTTCTCTTTCATGTTTCTTTCTAAAATTTAGTTTTAATTTTGATTTTTCCAATTTTATTTTTCAAATTAAAATTTTCTATTTTGTATTGTCTTTGCATTGTCCTTAACAGAAAAATTTAAAAAAAGCAAGAAAAGATTATTATCTCTAAGCAAATTTCTGTCATTGCTGAAGTGACATGTGGACAGTAATCTTAAGAAGCCCTGAGTCTACTAATCCCAACTTTGGCTGTATATTAAATAGCTAGAAAAGTGAGGATGTTTAACCCAGTTGTATTTATTACAAATCCTCCGGGTACAAATCAAGTTAATATGAGTTTTAAATTGTTCTTTTTACCTCATAGAATACAGGCTACAAAATATCCATAAAAACTGGTGTATTTCTTAGAACATAAAGAATCTGCTATAAAAAGTTAAAACCTTTCATTTAATCCTGTAATAGTGCATGATGATGACTTAGGTTTCTTTTATTTTCATTGTTGCAATGCTTTTTATCTCCTGACTGTTCTGTGACTATGTTCATCAAGATTTGGATGATTACATTTACCCAACTGATGAAGGTAATGAGCCAATCAGGAACCAGAGGTATAATCATGTATATCATTTAATGTAGTTGATTTAGCTAAATTTCTTAATTATTTTCTTACTGCCTTACTTGAAGAAAGTAACAATTCTTCATGGATTTAACTTTTGAATTATTATTATTAGTAATAGTATGGGGGTCTCACACCAATTACTAGGAGCTTGTGGGCCTAGTAACCAGTATTTTTTACTGGAGTCAAAGTAACAACAAGTCTCCCCTTAGCTCCAGCAGGCTCTGTGCCATTCCAGTCAAAGACTGTATGGTGTAACATCTCCTTGGGTTTTCACTCCTCTGTGTCTCTTTTGCACACCCACCATTAACAGAGTATTCTTACTCCTGGTGGTGATTCCACCATAGTAGAATGATAATAAGTCTCCTTTGGCACAATGTGATTGTTATTATTGTAGTTTAAATTGTAGTTTGTTCCTCTCTTTCGAACTGACGCAAGGAATTACTGCTACCGCCGAGAAGACACGTGCGTCTCTCTCGTCGTCCAAAATTGATCTCTTCCTCCCCAGAAAAACCTCAGCTCTTTTATGGAGTTCTGGGTATTTGCATATTCTGGCGTTTTTTCTCTTTCCCTCCTCCCTCCTTCGCGTTGGTCACACCAAAACCACACGCCCCCCTGATCTCAAAGATCACATCTCATAAAAGCACTACGAGAAGGTGTGCAAATGGGCTGAACATATGAAGAATCGAGAATGACGCCCTTCCTGGCCAGACGATTAAGATTTGGTGTCAGCATCGAAGGATTGTGCCAACCAACATCATTCCAACAGAACACAAGTAGTCAATTTCTCCCCCAACTCGATGAGCCTCGCTCCGAACCCCTACGACCGACTCGCACCGGCGCACCGCCGAGCCCACCTGCCGTCTCTCTTTGGGCCCCTACGACCGGCTCACACCGCCGCTGAGCGCCCTTGGTCACCTCGCTCCGGGCCCCTACGACCGACTCGCACCTTCAGGATAAAAGTCAGTGGTTCATTAGTTCAGATCAAACTGCGAATAAAAAAAAAACTTATATTGAAGAGAAATACAGAGAAAAATAGTGGTAGTGAGGCATCGAAATTTGTTTTTCTCGGAATTTTTCTTGACTATACTTATTGTACAATCAAAAGTTAGTTGGGGAATGACGTCATGATAACTAATTTGCATAAAGTTCGGCCAGAGTTCCTTAAAGAACGAGACGATGGTGTCATTTGTTTTGTCATAATCAGAAAGAGAGAAGAAAGGAAGGCGAGATAAAACTTAATTAGAGAGGGGGGAATATAAACATTGGGAAATCCATTCCATTCATTCGGCGTTCTTGTTGCCTTGGAAACAAACAAAACAAAACAAAACAAAAAAAGAAAAATTCGTCATTTTGCTTCCTTCTTTCTACGAATTTTGGTCAGCATTTTTTCTTGGCCTTTGAGCCTTGAAAACAGAATCATGGCTTGAACCAAAACACATTTCTTCCTGGTGTGAGTTTAATTCTTATTCAATAATTTCATTTACTCTAAATAATTTTAAGACACGTTATTAGATTTGACCAAGTTTAACAAAATTTTATTCTTGTCTTACTTTTAGTAATAATTATATGATTCAATCTATATCTATCTACCTATATCTACCTACCTTATCTTATCTTATCTTATCTATCTATCTAACTGTATACCTATCTATCTATCTATCTATTTATCTATCTATCTGTCTGTCTGTCTGTCTATCTATCTATCGAACCTACCTATCTAGCTACATACCTACCTTACTAAATAAACAACTATCTATCTATCTATCCACATCCCTACGTACCAACCACACTGTTTATCTATATATATGGTCTATCTATCCATCCATCTATCAACTTGCCTCTCTACTTACCCTGCCATCCTAACTAACTACCTCTCCATCAATCTCATCTAAA
>JAYKTE010058459.1:0-14642 GCA_036873565.1 Xipholeptos notoides
CCCAGGGATGAGCACATAAAAAATGGCCTTGTGCCGAACTTGGGTTGGTGCTCGACCAAGTAAATATCATATCAGCCAAAATATTACATATAAAAATATAATGATGAAAGCAATAGTTCAATTACTCTATCTAATGATAAACATATTTTTTCTGAAACTAATTCTTTAAAATTTTACTGAAATTCCTTCATTTCAATTTCATTTGATTTTTTGATTTTTTTTCCTTTAGATACAAATAATAATTCACTGCTGCTACAGTTTAACAGACTGACTATGCAACAAAATAAGTCCAGTGATATCATCCACAATTCTCTATTCATAGCTTCAAAGAAAGTTTATTTTGATTAGAACATGACAGGAAACTACCTGATACCTGATATTGTCACATCAGATCAATTAGTTGGTTACTATGATAAGTAATTGAATAGATCCTTTTCCAGTAGAAATACTACCAATGGGGCTTAGAACTTACTGAGCTATACTCATTTTAACTATCTGGGAGATATATTTGTGTCAACACTTCAAACCCATATGGGCCAAATTTGGTCATCCTGGCCCTTATTCTTTTTTGAGGAAGTTTTAAAATTTTTGGCTATTAGACTGGGTGACATATTGGGTGCCGGCCACCGAGCTACTCACAATTGTCTTGATAAGAAATAGCAACTGGTATTTATCTCATCTGGGTATCAAGAATAGCAGCTGATTCCAGAGGCTAACAGGATTTACCTGCTTTGACTGAACACTGGAAATAGCATCTGATATCTATCTTAGCCAGTTGTCAGAAGTAGCAGCTGCCACCTGGAAAAAGCAGGAATCTCCTTACATACCAGATCACCAGATATAGCATCAGATATTTATGTGACACCTGAGATAAACAGGGATCACCTGACAGAAACTGCATAAGAAGACAGAACACATGTTCTGAGTTGTTTGTATAGGTACTTAGCTGCAACGAGGCATATTCACTCATTTTGAGGGCAGAGCTACATAAATCGCATAGGGGTCCAGTATATTATAGAAGCAATCCAGTTTTGATAGAATGTCAGAAGACATCTGTCAAAAATGTTTAACTATCAGCTCCATACATTTAGTTTGAATCTCTTCAACTTTCTCTCATTCTACTTATGACACTATCCCCAGGGTGATTAATGTCTGGAATGTAGATAAGCCATAATTTTAAAAGAGGCACACCTTCAGTTGGTGTGCTGTCTCCCTCCATTTGGGGGGGGGTCTGGATGTGGGGGAAAAGTACTGGTGAACAGAAACGCACAACACAGGTTTGATATAAAAAGTTTCCTCACCAATTTATTTACATAGTTTTACAATTGTATAAAAGTTATACAATTAGAAACCTTTTGTTATACAATTAGAAACATCTTCCCGAATTAATTTATCTACTCTAGTCCTTAACTTGAAGAGTCGGATTTTTTTTCCACACCTATTTTTAGAGGATATGCACAATATTTGTGTCTTAGCTGAGCAAGAATGAGATAGAGAGAGAGATTTGGGGAGCTATGGGTACAACTCTCAAATATCACACTGCGAGAATTTACCCTGCGGTACATCAACCAACACTGCAGGAACATTACTGCATAGACTGGTTGCACATCAAACAGTGCCACACACTGTCTCTAATTTAAATAATAAATAGATAAATAAATGATGAATAGATATTCTAATTTAACCTTATATATAAATGGAACTTTGTGTGTCTGTGTGTGTCTGTATGTTCATTCCCTATGGACCCCAAAACACCTGAACCAATTATCTTGAAAACTTACACAAATTTATTTTATGCATATGGGAGTGTTTTTAACAAGGTTTTGTCTCAGGATGCCTCAGATAACTATTGAAAATCAATAATAATAAAAAAAATCATTTTCTAGACGAAGAGTGTGGCTACAATTAAGAGTTAACTGTAAAAATCGCCATTATGAACGCATAACTCCTTCATGGGCCAGTCATTAGAGTCTTTGATTCACACCATGTGGTCTGCAGGTTTGAATCCCACTTGGGGTTTTTAATGTTAACAACATTGTGTTTCACTGATGAGACCAAAACAGCTGTCGAGCAAGCACTATGTTAGAAGTTATACAAGATTTTGTGTTGAATCATAATGTTATAATTTGATTTAAATATATATTTTGGCCATAGCAACAATTTTGTTGGCAATTTTTGTGTGGACAATACCAAACTATCCTGATAGTAAAGAAATAAATAAATGATGAGTAAAACCCCAAATTCGGCAATAAAGGCAGCATTCATGACTGAAGACTACCAAGAATTCATTCCAAATGTTTAGCAATGTTAATTAACCTTTGATGGGCTCCATTCAGAAAAGAGACTTTGCAAATTGTATTTTTTTATTAACAAATTTTTTTAATAATGACTAGACAAACTATATGTTATCGCCCTTGTAAGGGTCACAAAGAAAACAGAACAGGAGTATAGAAGTAAAGGATATATTTACAAGAACATATGAAGGTGAGCTTGGTGATCTAACAACAAGCAGTTGATGTTAATTCTCTGGATCTAGATTACCCTGTTGCTGCATAGTAGTGATGGGATGATTCCTTGGAATCATAATCGTTAATCGTGTATTTTGGGGGGAATCAGAATCTCATCATTAAATAAATACTTTAGATTTACGATTCTTTCATTATGATTCGCTTGAATTTTTAAGTTAATCATTAATCGGAATCGTTAATCATCATTTTCCTGGAATCGAAATTGGTATCGGAATCCGACAAAATTTAGGAATTGTGCCAACACTACTGCATAGTCTTCCAGCATTTATTGCAATGGATTGGTTCATTTGCCGGTAATTTCGCCACAACACCACCCTAATACACCAAGTAGCAGAATGAGCAAAGGCAATCAAAGACAAAAGCATTTCAACCACAAAGCAATTCATGAGCAATAAAAATAAGATTTTTAGATTCATATGAAACTTGCTTTCTTTAACTATCCAACATTATACAGGGTGGGCAGTATGGAGCAGAATGGGGCAGGTGTTTCATAAAAATCATGAAAGATAAAATTTTATTGAAGATGAGATAATTTTTTTGTCAATTTATTCAAAAAGGTTTGCCATTTTATTAAGTCAAGTGTGGAATATGATATCTTTCATGTAATGTCGATTTTTGGTGGCTTGTTACTTTTCACTTAGCTCTCGTATGCAAAAACCTTATGTTTAATTGTCCAGATTTTAAACTTTTATCTGAAACAAACAAACATTCATTATTAAATTATAAAATGGCATGTCTTTACAAAAAAAACGATACCTATTTGATGTATTTCTAATAATATAAGGGAAAGCAATTTCAAAAACACCTGTTCTTTCTGCCCAACCCTGTACAAGAATCTTTTTACCCCCATTTTTCTGAAGGATTTTGATATGAATTTATTTTGAAATCTTATTTCATTATTTTGATATCTTATTTTCTAGTAGTTAAAAAACTGTGAGTCGGCATGCATGTGTGTGCATATGAGTGTGCCTGTGTGTGTGCTTATATTTTAAAAGGTGTCTCCTTTACTGTGAATGATTAATGACAGAAATGGTGACTTCAAAACCACCTCAACATGATTAATAATAGAAAGTAAAAAACAATTTTGTCTCTTTGAAAGATAAAGAGCCTTTGGTAAGTTTTACTTAGTTTTACACAAAATCCATTCACTGAAATTTATTAATAACTGGAAATATTGACTGGCTTTGTTGATCTGAGATTGCTTTGATGCTCTTTTTTATCTGTGTTTTTTGTAATTCCAAGATTTTTTTTCTTCCTAAAACTGCTGTAAATTTTGGAAAGCTGAAAATTAATTTAGTAAACTACAGTTATATTAACATGTAGTCCCCACACAGCAGATGTGGGCACATAATTAAATTGTTCAAGTTTGACTCCTTAGCAGCTATTTTTCCTATTAATCAAATTTCAATTTAAAAATTGGCAAAGTAGTTTGGACACATAAAGTCACATTTATAAAGTTGGTTATTTTTTGGTGTGTTTTGTTTTGTATTTTTGGTTAGTTTCTTTTATTGTCCTTTTTCTTTCCTTTCGTCTCTTCTAAAATGACCTTTGTTTAAATAATACAGTGGTAATACATGCAACCAAACCTAGTACCATCAAAAACTGGTTGCATATGGTCATTGATTCACTCACTACCTGCATGTATGCAACAACACATCACGTTCATCCATAGAAAACCAGTCGTTAATGACAGGTGGTCGCTGACGACGATGGTTGCATACTGAAAAATTCAGAAGAATTTACTGGTGGATATTAAAATATTACATACAAAATTATTTATTAAGATATACTTTTTGGTGGGAAAGTTTTTTACTCTACCGAGTTTCTAACAATAAAACCTAAGTAATCTTAAGTCTTTAAACAGGTTAATTGTTTTACAAAAATATCAGATTCTTTTTTAATGAATGATTACAAAAATATCAGATTCTTTCATTGTCATGTTTTGAAATAAATATTTTATTTTATAACAAAGAGTGATGAATAAGAAATTACTAGGTGTATAGAAATTATACTGTACTGTGTCCAAATGATAATGACATTTTCATTGAATGCCATTTTTAATTAATTATTCTGTTTAGTATTATATCTTACTGTGTCCCTAATAATGAATGTTTGTTTAGTTTTTGTAACCTGCTCTAGAAAGAGAAAATTGTAGTTATTTTTTATGTGGAATAAAAACTGGGGTTACTCTAATAACCCACGTTATATAATTTTCATCTGAGGTTGACTGTGACTGTTGCTAGTAAACCATGCGTTAAACAAAAATCCATATGAAATTATTTATTGAAATAGTAGTGTGTGTGACAAGCAAGCAGTCGTATTTGTTTTTCCTCTTCAGGAAACAAACAACTTAGACCTTCTCAGTGTCAGTCAGTGTACTTACATTTAATGACTTAAAGGCTGTAATTCTATTTTTATGAATAAATTTGAATTTATATTCTTGTTTCATTTTTCTAGTGATCAGTAAATAAATATGTGGTGGGCTAAGGTAACGAGTTTCAAAAAACAATAGCCAGTCATTAAAATTGTATCTTTATTCTTCAAAATAACATTAGACACATTCGGTCAAATCTTGAAAAAGTTGCGGACCAAAACATTCATTGGCCATTTTTTTGTCCAGCATGCACGCATGAATGGCATTATGTCTAAAAACAAACCAAACCAATTTTTTTCTACGATACTTTTCTTTTTGCTTTGGGGCCTTTTGACTAACGATTATTGCGTAAATTTATATCTTGTCGAGTCAATAAAAAACCTGACATTCTTAAATTTCGGGGCTACTTTCCTCAAAAGCATCTTTCACAGGCACGCTTCTAATTTTCATTTGCAAGATATTTTTAGTGAACCGTACCGTCTGACCGGCTGTGATGATGTGCGTTTGCGTAAGTAAAAGCTAGTGCGAGTGCGAGTGTGCGTAAATGCCGTAAAGTGAATGCGTATGCGTGGTGCCACTTATTTTAATGCTGCTGATGCTAGAGGCTTATCCCACACAAAATGCTCCACACTCCCCCCCTCTCTGCCTTAGAAAAAACAAATAAATCTTATAGTTTACTTAGAAAAAAATGTTACACAAAAATCAAATTAAAAAGAAACAGAAAGAATGAAGCCAGAAGCCTTGACGTCTTTTTTGTCATATTGTCAAGTCAGCTGACGCTCCGCTCTGGCCACGACGACGACACCTAACAGTAACACCTAGATTTAAAAAAAAAGTAAAGGCTCTCTCCCTCCTCACCTAAAGTCCCAGTCCTAATAGGATAATTTAATAATTTTAAAAAAATTGGTTTTCTGATTAATAATTAAAGAGTTGAGACGTAACTCTCTTCTTTTCTCTTTTGAACACTTGTAGAAAGGAATTTGTGATAGCTGTCTTTGTAAACAATACAGTAGTTAAGTACAACCAGAATTTATGGCTGTTTGTTTTATAAATAGATAAAACAGAGTCATCTAGAAATCAAGAAAGATTTAATTCAAAATATATATTTAAGCTGTTTTCTTCAAAATCTTAAAAATGCTAAAACTGTTTATGAATTTTTACACCCAAAAAACTTTAACGTCTTAAATGTGTTCTCTGTTTTTGTTTTATGTCTGTCTTTCTTTATTCAACTAAATGTTAATTTTTTTTATTATCCCTTCAAAATCTTATTTACGATTTTCAATATTTTTAGTGGAAGGCAACGGAGACAGGACACTGACTGCCTACTGCAGGGAGATATGTGGCCGACGATAAGGTGACTCACAAGTGAGTGACGACGACAAAAAAGAACGGTTTTAAATTTACTCACATTCACATTACAACACAAGTTGCAGCTGAATATGGACACGACACGATGACACGGAGAACGAACAAAACAGAAAACCCCCTATCTTTTTTATCATTTTTATTTGATTTAAATATTAAGACTGGAAAAGTGAAAATTAATTTAAAATGAATAACTCAATGAGTGATAAGAACTTTTTTAGTGTTTTTTCGCATTTACAAAACAAAAACTATTCAAGATTCTTACAAGGAACAGTTTATAAATTGATATTGTCCATTTTAAAAGGTATTGATTAATTTAATTTGGCACACAAAGGCGGTATTAAGTTTAAATCCGTTTTCCTTGTGACCTCTTAAATTTGTGTGGCCTGGCCTCTCCTCACACTTCACTTGCAGTAAAGGAAATCCCTTTTTGAAAAATCAGTGAATAATAAAAAAAAAAAAAATGTAAAACCAGTAAATATTGAATTGTTCAATAATTTCTTGTATATTGTTATTTGTGTTAAGTTAAATTTATTCGATAAAATAATAACAACACTTTAAGATTGAGGCAAATAGGAGGAAAGAAAGAACCCTAATTCAGGTTTTAAACGAATTTTAAGACAACTCTTGAGAGTTATCTCCCTTAAAAGTCACCATATCCTTCCAACTACTTTTATTATCAGTGGGGATGCATACGAACCGTGTTCTCGTTGTTTGAATAGTCTGTAGTTTGCAATTTGTCTTTCTTCTTCCCGGAGTGTTTACCTTTTTTACCTGCTCTTTTCGGCTCGTCATTTCCGGGAAGGGAAAATAAAACTCAAGTATCTGACAGAATTTAGAGAAAGTAAAGAAAGCTGGAAACGCCAGTTGTTTGTTGTGTGTCTGGCTGTGCCGAGTATGAGGTGAGTGTTATTAGAAGCAGAAAAGAAATTGACAAAAACGGACGAACAACTCGCTGATCCTGACTGATCTCAACAATCAAACAACAGAACTAAAACATGTTTTTCCCCGTGTCGGCTCCAATTAATAGTAAAAACTGTAACTCTGCACATGATTCTCGGAAAGAGTCTAGCGTGTTTCGCTTGAGGAATAGAAACAATGCATCATCATCATCTTTGGAACCTTCTATTTCTACTACAGACACTGCAAGGACTACAATTATAACAGCTGCCATTCACAATATGAGAAGAAAAAAATCGTTTATGTCCTCGCCGGCTTCTGTTGCCTCTAGGCCGGTAGTTCGAGACGAAAATAGGAAAACAATTGCAGGCTTAAATAAAATAATGTTGTACCAGTGTTACGAACCAACAAGAACCGCGTTCTTTGCCATTTTGGGTTTATTATGTTTGTTATGTTCTCCTAACTGTGTCCAAGGTTTGGGGGAAATCACGTGGGCTGTGAATTGCGGTGGAAGTTCCCATACTGATATTCAGGGTATCCGTTACCAAGCCGACTATATAAAGACTGGAATAGCGTCTGATTACGGCAAGAACCTAATGATCCAGAGGATCGTTCCTCAGGATCAAATTCTGTACCAAACTGAAAGATACCACACATCGACTTTTGGTTACGATATTCCCATTAAAGAAGATGGGGACTATGTCTTGGTGCTGAAATTTTGTGAGGTGTGGTTCACCTCATCCAACCAAAAGGTAAGCAAAAATATGTTTGTTTTCTTTTTACTGTTTTGGCTACTGTGTCTGTGTACTATTAAAATCATTTTTGTTAAATTTGTTTTTATTTCACAAACAAAAGAAGAAAGTTAACTAAACTATCTGAAGAAGAAAAAAAGGGGTAATTTTTGCGTGCATCATGACTGCTTTTGCTTTTTCAGTGCTTGCTTGAATGCTTGACATGACCTTTATTTTTTTTTTTTTTCTGATATGTCGGTTGAGTTAGTTAGAATTTATGGGTGTTTTTCTCGTTTTTATTTATGAAATAAATCATGATTTCATGTTATTTATTTTGTCATACTTTATAAATTTGACTTTTTGTCATTTATTTTTTTCGCTGACTGTAAAATTTGTTTGTGAGTGTCTTCGTTCGTTTCTAATATTGTGGCAGTAGTCATTTAAGTTAATTATTTTAACTAAAGACATTTTATCAGTAAATCTTTCTTTTTTGTGGTAGGTAAAAAAATTTTTCTTTCTCTAACCCACTCAAAAAAAGTAGTAGTAATAAAACAGCTTGTTTTAAAACTTTAACACGAGACAAAAAAAAAATAACACTAAAACTTAGTTAAGCAACCACAGGCAAGCTTCTTGCCGTGTAAAAATACTTATGTCTCAGTTTTAGTTTTATTTTCAAATATTTAGTTGTGTTGAGTATTTTATTATTTATTTTTAAAAGAAATCATTACAGTGTCTCTCGCTTTTTTAAAGACTTATTTTTGATACATCAAGTTGTTTAATGTGTGTACTCTACTGACTGTGCCTCCTCACTGCCTCCTGTGCCAGTGGATAAATTTCTTTTCGTTCATTTCAGTGTAAAATTCATGCGTACTTTTATCCAATTAAGAATAGATCACTTATTCAATAGTGTGGCAAAAATCTAAATTCCGAAGACGAAAAAAATGTACCAACTCCACTAAATGTTAAAAAAAAATGCAAGTCATATAAATAATGCCGAATGGTATGTGGTGGAGACACTGGAGAGAACCAATAAATTATGATCATCATCATCATCACTGGATCCAAATTTACAATCGTGTTAAAAATATATATAAAAATAAGTACTACTTATTCTTCTTCCTTCAAATTAGCACTTCATTTTAAATAAATCGAACAAGCTCTGAATCTAATTAACTAATTAAAAATATAGCCTGTGATGATTGTATCCGGTATCTCTTGTTTTTTTTTTAATTATTATTTTTTACACCACCCCCCCGCCATCGTTTCCATGGCAAATGAAACCTGTAGGCAGCCTATACTCGTCATAAATACTTTCTTTCCTTTAAAACCCGTGCTGCTGAATTAATAAGATCGGCTTAATTCAATAAATTTATTTAATCACTGTTTTATTTGTGTATTGGAGACAAAACCGGAACCTGAATCAGAAAAAAAGGTTTAATTGCATTTTTTTTTTTCCAGTTAGTTAATAATTTGGTGGATCCATTTCATCTATTTGTGTTTTATTTTCATTTTTTAGCTTATAAATAAAGAAAAACGTGTAATAAACCTAGAATGTCCCCTTTCTCCCCCTTTTAACAATTATTGCGATCGGGTTTTATTTTCTAAGTTTAGGTGAACTTTCTTTACGTGTGGTATCGCCGGCTTCATGTTCATATAAACTAACTAAAGTTACTGTTTGTCTGAAATAAATTGTAAAACATGTTTTTAGAACAGATATATAACAAATAAGTTTTTTTTAAATTCAATTTTCCGTTGTCAGTGCAGTTAGTTGTGGTACTGTGGTGGTGGTGGTGGTGTGGTGCAGTGGTTTGTGCACTCACTGATGGGGTTGAAAGGTGTCAAAATATTTTGTAGGTTTCACTCACTTGCCGTAGATATTGTGCTGTGAGTAAAGTTCAGTTGGATTAACAACGCTGGAAATGGATAAAATGTATTTTCATGTATTAGCTCTTCTTGTGCTAAACTTTAAACTTAGGTTTTAAAAAAAATCGCCCCATTGATCTGAAAAATCATGAAATAAAGAAAATTCAATATTTACTAGAGCAAGAGCACCTGTTCATTTTTTATTTATAGAATAAAAGCATAAAGTAAATATCACTAATGTAATTTAGATAATGCAGGTTTTTTTCGATTTTTTTTGTTTTGATTTTTACTAACTTTCTGATTTGCAAATAATAAACTGTTGAGTATGCTTCTTAAAGGAAGTCCTTTAATTGTTAACTCGTTTACTTAGTTTGATGATGCCTTCTTCAAGGTGATATAAATAAAGTTGTGAATATAACCTAAAAGGAAATCTAATGTTATATTATGGCCTAATGAAGCCTTCCCACCCCATCTACTGAGAAGATCCCTGGTTACCAAGCATGCACAAGTCCTGCAACCAGAACATCTGGCCTCTTATGTTATACCACTTAACCTGCAAAGCGACTTCAAACAAACCAATCACTTATCGCACATGGGAATTGGTGAATGACTCCAGCTGGCTAGGTAATGCATCTTCTGGCCAGTTATGTCATTAGACATACATGAATATATATCCACTTGCAAAACCTGTTGCAATTTCACTACTGAACAACTCAGCGACACTGATGTCGAATAAGGGGCCTGATTGCCAATGACAGAAGCTTGGTGTAGACCTATTTGAATTTGACAATACTAGCTACTTAGTAAAAGTGGATTATTTATCAAACTTATATAGAAATGTGCACTTTGCCAGATATGGGCATCTATTGTCAATGAATTTCAGATCCTGGAGGCCAGTTTGCATTGCCATCCTTTAGACCTGTCTCTGGAAAGTGGAACTTCAAACCCCTTTTGGCAAGTTCCGGAAACCAACCCTCAAATGATGAGGCAGATTCTAAAAAGTGGAACTTTGAATACTTCATGGCAAGTCCTGGGAACTAACAAGCATAGCAAGGCAGAATCTGAAAAAGAGTGTATTTGAACAATTCATAGCAAGTCTCAGAAACCAATAAGCAAATGGCAACAGGGAATCTGTGGTCAAAAATAAATGCACGAGGAAAAAATAGAGACTACCATACATATATTTTTTAATGTAAATGTAAGTATGATCATTTTTGCACCAATACTCTCAAATTATAGAGTGTATGTGTGTAACTGTTAATGAATGGAATATATGTGTATCTATATAAACAAGACCAGCTTATATCTTAGCTTTATTTATAAAAGGGAATTTATGTGTCTCTTTGTCTGTCTGTCTGTCTGTCTGTTTGAAGAATGCTCTCTGCCAAACTACTTTGTAAATTTTTAGTCTAGAGATTTGAAATTTGACATGGTTGTGGAACAATTTCTATTTGTTTTTGAACTGGAAAAATAGCTGCTAAGGGGTCGAACTTGAAAAATCAAATTTTGATTGGCCCGTAGTATCCACTATGTGGAGGCTACATTGGTCATTTTGGTGCCAATGTAATTGCAGTTTAATAAAATATTCTATGGCTTTCAAGAAATTACGGCAGTTTTCTTAGAAAGAAAAAAAATATTCTAAATTACAAAAAACATAGATCAAATTGAGCCCAAAGTGACGTTAAAGCGGCCCCCAAGCAAGACCGGGCAATATTACTATTAAAGGAGAAAAATTGATAAAATTTTCCTATTCAGACAAACTGCCAGAATTTTTTTTCTGAATTGACAGGCAACGAAAAATAGTCCTAAATTATATCCATTCATAAGAAATTACTAATTAATTATTTATGATGAGCAGGATTCTTTTGGCATTTATTCTATTGTTCTATTATTCTATTGCTGATAATTCCAACTTCCATAACCTATGGTATTTTCCTCCAAATGCCTGCTCAAAGCATTTTGTTTGTTCTCATGAATTTTTAAAGAGTTTGTGTTAATACTACTTTTTATAGATAAGATGCATTAATTTTGTAAATTCTAAAAAAGAATTACCACAATGCATCTATTTTTAGGGGTCCACCAAAATAATTTTTGTCTGTTTTCCTTTAAACTAAACTCCTATCTTTGTGTATATATATGTAGTTGGGTGATGGTATGTATATCTAATATATATTTATTTGTCTCTATATATAAATATATGTATTGTACAATGGTTAATGAACTAAATATTGACTGAACATTACGCATAAATTCCATTGAAAAAATGTTCTCTTAATTGTTGTTTGATAGGAATTTAGGTCTCAAGTTGTATGATTGCCAAGCCTATAAAGTATTTCTGGTTCAATCAGGTTAATAATGCCCTTGGTAAAGTTATGAATCCTTATATTCCTTCCAACTATGGATTACATAGTGCATCTAATGTTATTCAGAAACTATGTTGACAAAAGAATGTTTATCAAAAATGATTGTTCTCAGAATTAAAAAGACTGAAAAAGGTTGATATGTTGTCAGAATAAACTTATCAGACAAACAAACAGCACTCTGGTCCAAATGCATATGATCTTCCTAAAGAATGGACTGTAAAAAAAATATTGAAAATCAGGAAAATATTGTCTAAATTTATTAG
Source organism: Xipholeptos notoides (assembly GCA_036873565.1). Classification (NCBI taxonomy): domain Eukaryota; kingdom Metazoa; phylum Mollusca; class Cephalopoda; family Idiosepiidae; genus Xipholeptos; species Xipholeptos notoides. The sequence goes on from JAYKTE010058459.1 coordinate 12,388, forward strand.
CTGAGTGTTTTTTTGTTTTTTTCATTCGTACTTCTACTCTCATCTTCATTGATATCTCCTGAACATTTTGGCTGATGTGCCCTTCATTAGGAGGTTATAAGTTCAATCCCAACTGATGGAGAAAATAGCTAAAGATTACCTACAGTACCTGATAACACTAATGGAAAGCAGACAGTCTATCCCTGTAGATTAAATAAATAGTTAAGTTTACAGTCCCAAGAAGGCTCCCAATTTTGTCATGAAGATTCCTAAGTTTGAGTAATACGTGAAGACCAAATGCCACATTGGCTGGAATGTTATGAAGATAATAATGAAGAAGAGAGTAGAAATCTGAATAAACAATGATTTATTTAGTAATAACTACTTGTACAACTTATGTTCAACATTTCCATGGAGAGTGACCTTATAGCTTTAAATATACACTTCAGATTAACATGCTTAGTAGATCAAAGGCTGGGGAAATTAATTGAGGAGAAGAGATGTTAATATCAATTTACGCTGTTGTGCCTTTGTTTAAGCATTTTTTAATCCTTTCACAAAGTACTGCTAGCCAATAATTTACATCTCGTATTAAAATGTAACTATTTTCAATTAGACATAATACTTTAGAAATTGTGGTCAAACTACTTGATTAAAATTATTATGTTAGCATGGGTCACCTCCATTATAAGTGACAACTGAAGACTCGTAAATCTTTTTTTATACTTAATGAAAATATTTAGTATTTTAATCTGCAATTGATATGCAAATAATTTATTTCTCAGGATAGTCTAAAAAGGTGATTATCCAATCATTCAAAAATGGGTTTGCACTTTTACCAATCACAAACACAAAGGTTGTTTCAAAAGTAATGCCTCCTATTTTTTTATTCTGCGTGAATGGATCAGAGGGGATTGCAAATTGTATTTTTATGATGACTGAACTTGTGCATTCATGACCAGCAAGTTTCATCTTGTTAAACATATTGACAGTATTAAACTCAAAGAAAGCAACTTCCGCAGAAAAAATTGAACTGATCAAAATTGACTGGCGACTCTTGAACCTTTACTAAGCCAGTGTGGTTGATGTCAGCACAGTTAGGAGATGAGTTTGTTGGTTTCAGAGGGACAACAGACATGTGAGTGACAAAGCATGCTCTGGATGCAAAAATGGACTGCATCAGTCATTGCTGTCAAAAGTACATTGAGAATGGTGGTGACTATGTAAAAGTAAATTATTGAGCACAAAAGGTTGCTCGTTTTAATGATACCACTCCCATCTTCATAGCTCTTTAACTTTTAAAAAGCAACTTTAAAAAAATGGGCATTACCTTTGTAATAATACCTGTAATTTGCAATCTAGTGCAATTAAAGTTTACTTATTGTTGATATCTTGAATCAGAATATTCCAAATTTCCAGAAAACTAGTTTGATTTTAGGATTCATTTAGTAACTGGTTTCCTATTTCTGCAGGTCAATTAAATTGCAATATAAAATATATTTGCAATCTTTTAAAAAAAAAAACTATGTTACAATTTAATTTTTGTTTGCTATTTTTTCAGGACTTTTCCTGAAATATTGAAGATATTTGTACATGCAGATAAAAAATCTTTTCTTTGGAATATGTTGAAAAAGTTTGTTTATTTTTTTTGTTAGTTTGTTGTGTGTGTGACCCTTTTGGGTTGTTTGGAGTTTTTTCAGAAAAAAAAAAGTATCATAGATATTAAACTTTTTTTCTTTTTTGTATTCAAAAATGAATTATTTCATCCCGAAAAATCTTATATGAATGAACTTAAATTGGCAAATAATGAAAGATAGTTACTTGCAGCCTTTGATAATTTGAGCAACTTAGAAAGAGATGCTAAGTAGTTATAAATAAAACATCAAGATTTGTGTTACACCTATTTTAGAATCACACATTATTCCTGACCCAGTAATAGCATTTTTGCTTCTTATATTAATAGATCTATCTGAAAGGGATGTGCCTCTAGTGATGTTGATATTGGTGAAACTAACTTTCTAAAATATAAAGTAGATCATTCAACATATTAATAGCTGTCTGGTTACTTTTAAGTATTGATTGATATTCTTTGGCCCAAGATAAAAACTGAAAGATAGGACATACTTTTTCCAAATACGATGCATGTTCAATAAATAATGAGAAAATGTCAGGAGAGATACTATTCATTTTCATAAGCTTACAAAACTTTGTCTCCATCAAAATGATGGCCTCCTGCATCTACACACATCATGCATCTCTTCCTGGAAGACCTACTC
>JAYKTE010058570.1:0-14634 GCA_036873565.1 Xipholeptos notoides
GTTGTTTAATGTTTTCTCAACAGAGTCTCTCTTAAAAAATCTACCAAAAATCAGGGAATTATGTAATCAATATAAAATTATTTTCAACAGTGTCTCTCTTTAAAAATCTAGTAAAATCAGGGAATTATCTAATCAGTATATTTTCACTGATTATTATGGGAATAATGAAATTTATAACTCTGTATTTTTTTCCATAAGTGATATATAATTATTTTTCCTACACATCTGCGCTTCTTCGTTTGTCCTTTGTTACCCTTAAATAAACTTTTAAACTCAGAAAAACAAAATTTAATTGATAAAAAAATTCATAAGAAAAAGGAAATTCTTTCAATAAATAAAATTTTCCAAATTATTCCACCAGTCATTTTCTCTTAAATATATTTTTTTACATTAAAAATCCGGCCCTTTTGCAGATCCCGAAATCGTTAAAATCGAGTTTAAGAGAAAGGAAATACACCGGCTGTAAATACTGCAATTTGATTGTCTAATGAAATTCACTTTCAAAATTAAAATGAAACAATATCGAAATTGACATAATTATGGTAAAAGAACTAAAAAATCAAAATAAAACCATATTATTTTTCATTAAATGCTTTTTATTAAATAACGGAATTATTTTTCTTTTATTAAATAAAGAAATTTTTTTTTTCATTAAATAACGGAACAAACAAACATTATACTCAGAAAGGATATTGTTCTCAGATACACACTAATATTCTAGGAAATATCTGACTTGATTTCCTTCTCTGCCACCGGCGCCACACACATTCCAACAAATGTAATTCAAACATGTCTTTCCTGGTCCCTAGTAGGCTTCGAATCTTTCTCTTTCCATGCGACCATAACCCTTCTATTGTCTGAGTGTGGACAGTGAAAGTGTCATCATTTGGATCGACGAGAAATATCTGACTGTTTTCTTAATAATTTAATGAGATTTAATGAATTAATCTAACTTTAAAATAAAATAAAACTATAGCCAATCGAAAGGCATCACTTTAAATTGACTTGTTATCAATTTTTCTGAATTAAATTTAATGAATTATCAAAACTTATAGAATTGATTTATTAAAAAGATTTCTTTGAAATTATAAAAGAAATTAGTTCTTTTCTTATTTTTTCTAATTTAATTTAAGTAAATTTCATTAGCCAATCAAATTGCTGTATTTACAGGCTGTGTATTTCCCTTCTCTTAAGCTCGATTTTAACGATTTCGGGATCTGCAAAAGGGCCCGATAATTTATAGTTTATTCATTTCTCTACTTTTTCTTTTTGTTTATGCGACGAGTGTGAGTGCATTAGTGCAGTCAGTGCAATCAATGATCAACCGGAAATAATATTCATGTGGGACTTACACCGCCCAAGCACCGCCTAGTAATTTTTGTATTTTCTTTTTACCTCCCTCACAACCTGGAACTTTCAAGAAAAAGCTGAGAAGCTTCGCGAAAAATTCACTCTGTTTAATAAATATTCGGCTCCACCCAGAACCTATTTATTACTAATTGGTCTGGAATATCTACTGCTTGGTAAGTTTTACCTTTTTGTTTTTCCCTCTTTGTTTTTTTTTTTCTTATTTCAATTTTTGCGTTTAAAAACTAAAAAGCATTTGTTGCTTCTTCTCATCGTCGTAAGACAAATTACGCGAATTAATTGAGCAATATTATTTACATTTATTTCCAATTTTTAAAAATTATAATTTCATTTATTTAAAAGAAACACAATAATTTAATTTATTAGAAAATAAGAGTTTAAAAATGTATTTATGATATAATTAACGTAATAACCCAAAAAGACATGTCTTATGAAAAATGAACATTTTTTTTTCAAATTGCCACAAATCATTGCTTAATTTTTATTTTTCATTCCCAATTCAATGAATAGCTACTTTTTTCATCTAAAACTTCATGTATTTACAGTTTAAATCTTAATTTAATTGTTTGTTTTCATAATTGAATATATTTGTTAAATCTTTTTAATTGCTATTCGAAAGTAATAATTTAGATACCTTGAACCTTGCCTATCGAACACTACAATAAAAAATAAAATCTCGTAGAGAAAAGGTTCGGAAAATTTTATTAATTCCTTAAACCAAAGATGACGGAACAAATCTCTTCAATTAAATAAACCAAGAGGTGGTTGAAAAAGATTAGCAGAGTAACTAAATTAGGTCTGGAAGACCTGTCATGACTCATGCATGTGTTGAATTTGTATTTCCGTTGACTGAATATTCATCCATGGAGCAAATTTGTCTTAATTTTGGGGTTTAATAAGCATTTAAGCTCTTTCTCTGTGAACTTTGTATTTATTGTAAATCACTTCCTACCAATCTTAGAATAGAAATTAATTTTTATTATTATTTAATTCTAGTTTATGTAAGTGTCCTTTCTGCAAGTATTATTGTCATCATCCTTATTATTTTTGGTAAAGTAAGTTTAAGCATCATATCGTACTAGTAGAACAAACAAAATATATTAGGTATATATACCTAAATTGACTCATTGTTTTTATATTTGAAATTTAGTGTTGTTTTTATTTTTCTTCTTTTAACGGATGATTTGTTTTTGTTGTCAATTAATAGGAAGGATAATTAATTCGGTCGAAACGTAGCGAGACAGACAGAGAATAAGGATGAATGAATGAATAGTCCGAATAATGCTGGTAGAATTTATCTCAATGATTCCAAAAATAATTTAAGTGTCCTTTTAGACATTCCTGGCATTGACCAATTCTAACACAAGACCCACCACACACACAAACAAAACCAACAGATCACTCACTGGTCGGCTGCAATATTGTAACTTTTCCAAACTTGGAACTCCTAAAAAGTTTATTTTTTCAAGAACAACAAAATTTATTGAATTGATCCTTAAAAGTTCCCGTTCCTGTTCTTTCTTCACACATCTTCAACTTCAAATAAAGATTTATGAAGTATGTTTCATTATACTGGAAAATTTCATACTGGATTCGCTGATTTTTGATAAAAATCTAAAGAATGACCGTCGGTTTTGTTTTGTTTGCTTGTTTTTCTCCACACCGGGGAATATTATTTTTGCCTTCCTTCATTGTACTTTCAACATTGTTTGTCTATCCAATGTCCATTGTCCATGTCCACCACGCCAACGGCCCAAACGTCCACTAATGAAATGAGAAAGTAATTGATATTAATGGTATTGGTTTGAATTTAACGACCTTCATAGAAATTTTTTTTTATTATTTTGGAGATTTTAAAGGAAGGGATAGTTTTTTATGGAGAAAAATGGGATTTTTTAGGTAAACATTTCAATGAAAGGTAAATTGTGTTTTGTGCGTTTAACAACCTTCAGTTTTTTTTTACTCGAAAAATATAAGAATGAAAATATTTTATTTTTTCACATTAAATTGTTTCTGTGATCTCATTACTTTTTTGCCACATATTTTTTTGTTTTGAAAGTTATGGTGACTAGTGTTTTGTGTGGGTGTGGTGGTGGTGGTGGTGGTGGTTGGTGTCGAGTGTTAGAGTGACCATATTTTTGTTTTTTGTGTTTAAATTTTAAATAAGACCTTTGATTATTTATGTACTGTTACTAAAAAGAGACAGTAGTGTTTAGTATTTCTGATGCCCCAAACGAAATTTCGAAGAAAAAGATTTTTTACACCCTTTTTTTGTTGATTGGAATTCCTAAATCTTACAAATTAGAATATCTACTAACTATAGGCTACAAGAATTTAGGCTAGGCCGTTTTATTCAAATCAGTCATACTTATTATGGAAGTTTACGAAAATAAAAGTTCCCCGGACCAAAATTAATGAAATTATCTAAATTTTACACAAGAAGAAAAAAAAAAGCTGCCTGAGAGAGCCGTTACTTGTATGGAGTTTTTTTTTTTTTTTTTCATTGTTGTTCTTTTCCTGAGGAAATTGTGAACTCAACTCAAAATGATTGAGAAGGGAAACTAAACTAAAACTGGTATTTCCTTCCTTCCTTTTTATTTATTCATTTTTTATTTCGAAGTAAAAAATTGTCGAAAGAGTTTGGAATTTACATGATAGGAGGCGAGGAACCAAAAACATTAAATCTAGAGAGTTCATATGTTGGGGAAGTCCACTTGGGTAGTGGATGCGGGCTTACTTGACTTGGGAGAAGTAAAGAAAATTTTAAATTATCCAGTTCATATGAAGCCATTTTGACACTTAGAGTAAAGAGAATTTAGAATTTAATCCAAGCCATTATCTAAGCCATTTTGAAACTTATACAACAATAACAATAAGAAAAACAACAACACATTAAAATCATTTAGAAATCATTTTAGAATCACTTTGAAATTGACTGCCTAATGAAGTATATCGGTACAGAAACCCAGGGTCCTAGTTAAAAGAAGTTGTTTTTTTTCTACAACCCCGTACAATTGCACATGCTTTACCCTGTCCTTATCATTCACCAACTAAAAGGGTGATATGTATTCATGTATGTATGTATATATAACTAAAAGGTTGTTGTATCCCTGTTTAAGTTATGTTTTTTGGTTTACGTTATTTTCTTTCTCAAAATTATTTTACCGTTTTATTTTTCCCTTTTTTAATAATCACACAATGTCCTTGTCAATTTTTCTGGCTGTTTGATCTTGATTTAATTTATTGATTTCAGATTTATGTCTTATTGAAACCCATCCAATCCATCTCCTTGTCTACAGAAACTGTTTCTTCAGACCTGACAATGTATGAAGTATTTGTCATCAAAGAAGGCTACAGTACTTCTGAAGGACCAGGTATTTACTGCATTGATAATTTATATTTTTATACTTGAGTTCATTCTTTCTGCAAGGTTTTGGGTTCTTTGAATGATGTTAAGTGTCCAAAAACTAACTCAATCTGTTGGAAGGCAAAGAGACGTCAATCTGTATTCCATGTCAGGAACAGTAAAACATATCCAAATATATTGCATAGATCTTCAACAAATGAAGTACCACCAAGAAAACTATCTAAAAAACCTTTTCCACAAAGTAGACCCTAACAACATCTTATCATTCCTAAGAGAAGAAAAGCTATACAGCAATATATTTTTTAAAAAAAAAACTTTTTTTATTGGTGTTAGCTATGATGTGTGCTATGAAGGTTTTTTTTATATTTTGCTGTATAGCCTTGTTTCTCTTAGGAACTCTAAGGGTCTACTTTGTAGAAAACGTCTTTAAGATTGTTTTCTTGGTGGTATTTCATTCGTATTTGTTCTCTCTTGAGAAATCCCTTAAAATGCACTATATACTTATATTCAGTTTCAAGTCTAGCAATGCTAGTTATTAGTGTATGTTGTTGATATTCTCTTTACATATATGAATTTCAATTTCAGGGTATTAATTATCAAAGAAATATATAATTAGGCTTTATTTCTAAATGAAAACCAATTTAAGACAAATACTCTAGAATAATAATCATAATTATAGTGATAACAATTACAGTATATGTACAAAATGCTATTGTGGATTTAAAAAACTTTTCTTTAGACAGCTTGTTTTACTTCCAGAAATGGCATGGGCTCTAAGATGACAGTACCCGATACTGGGATACAAGTGAGAGCCGCAAAAAAAAGAAAATATATAATTGTCACTCACTTGTCACTCCCTAGTTAAACTAGCTTAACATTTTATTTAGCTTAGCATGCAACTACTCCCCCATTTATCACATTATGGATTAAGTTTTGTAATGGCTCATTTGACAAGAAAGCTGAAATTTATGCATAATGAAGATGGCGATAATAGTCTGAAAACTGTAAAAAGTAGACATTATCAATTTTCATCTCAGAAATGTTTCGCTTTTTCTTTTCTTCTTTTTTCTTTTTACTATAGGCCAGCAAAAAGCATGTGGCACCTGTACTTTGATTAAAGGACCACACAACATAATTGTTGACACAGGTAATCCTTGGGATAAGGATACAATTCTTGATGGTAAGTATTTATTCAAAGTTGTATGCACCAATAGATGAATGGATTTTACAGTTTGTATTGTTCCCATCCTTAGACTTTTGTTTTATCACTTTTAGGCATACACAAATAAATCTATCTCAGTTTTAAATTGCATTTCATGAAATCCTCATCTAACCCATAGAGGTTGATAGGTAAAAAAAAACTCCTCATTCTAAACATGAATATTAAACTTATTTTTTCTGTTTTCGGTTTCCATTACTTAAATAGATATTGTCTGTTTTTAATTTGAGTTTAACTTACAGCAGGTCATAATTAATTGTATAAAAGCCTCGTATTTTTCAAGAGGTCCACTTGGGGTAATGGATAGGCTGTCGGACTTCACTTGTAATATGTGATTTTGAATCCCAGTCGTTCCGTTTACATTCATATTTGGACTAATACCCTTGCAAAAGGTTTGAATTCCCACATTCCCTCCAGCTATGAATTCAATAGTGCATCTTGTCTCATTCAAAAAACTGGATAAAAAAGAATGTTTTTCAGAAATTGATTGTTCTTGGCATTAATATGCCATAAAACACAAACGAAAAGTATAAACACTTCATTTTAAAAATTTGTTTGCATGGTCCTGCTAACAAATGCCTAAAACTAATATGGCAGAGATAATAATCATATTAAACTATCTGTATGTGAACCTTAAAAAATGAGGAAAGGAATTCCTATCTTTTTGTTAACTTATTGTTGTTGATAAACTGCTGTCTCCACCTTCACCAGGTTTATTCACCTATGATGTGTCTCCTGAAAGTATTGCATATGTTGTGTGTACCAATGGCCACTCTGACAAAGTGGGCAATCTCAACTTGTTTGTACATGCCATACAGATTGTGTCCCATGACATCTGTGTGGGTGATCAGTATGTCATGCACCAATTTAAGGAGGTAATGTCCCAAAAAAATTTTAAAATAAATAAAACAAACCTAAAGTTGTCGGAATGCTGCTGCATGGCTACACTTTGTAATTTCTTCTTGATTGTTTTTCTTTACTCATTACATGAAAGTAGCATCCCCTTCCCAGCTGCACAAATTGTTTTTTTTATTCACCCACTTCATGTCTTCTTCATCCCCATCTGCTCGCTTCTCAAAAAAAAGATCCTTCTACCTTTTGTTCTTAACTAACACTTTTCTCTTTCAAAGTTATCAAATGCAGTCAGTAAGCAGCTGGACTTTGGAATCATAATAAGCGAGCTCGAATCCCAGTTGTTCTGTTTACATTTATATTTGTACTAATACCTTTGGGAAAGGTATGAATCCCCAATAGTGCATATTGTGTTATTTCAAATAACTAAGTGTGGATAAAAAATAACGTTTACCAAAAATGATTGTTCTCTGTATCAAACGACATAAAATGATTGATATGCCATAAAACACAAACAAACATTTGGAAAAGGTATGAATCCCCTCTTTCCCTCTGGCTATAGACTGAATGAGTGTATACTATCTTATTTAAACTGTGTGAACAAAAAAGAACATTTATCAAAAAATGATCAGCATTAAATGACCTGAAAATGGTTGATATGCTGAAAAGCAAACAGAGTCCGTAGCTATATGTTATATGAAATAAAACTACATTGCTACACATGCACACACACATAAAATTTACAAACATTGGTAACTATCTAGCACTACTTGTTATGAAGACTTTAAATAACATCACTTTATTTTTTTTTAGAAATATTACAAACTCGCTCATTTGCACAAAATAATCCCTATTACGGCTCGGCCACTCCTTATTATTTATTTTCTCTTGCGAGTACCAGTATGGGGTCAGAATTTTATGGTGGCAAGTCAGTGTTCTTTACTTACGAAGGACTATAAACTGTTTAATTTCACTTATCAAACTTTAAAAGGACAAGTCAGTTATGTCCCTTTAAGTTATGATATTACCTCCCTTTGATTATGTTTGGTATAATATAAAATAAATCTTTTTAGATGAGGAAGTTTTTTTTATAGTTATTAACACTACCTTTTATATATTTGCTTAAGAGTAGAATTCTTTTTTATGTTTATTTTGATAAATATCAAATAAACATGTGCCTTTATGATTTATTTCAGAAAATATGTTACTCTTTAATATGTAACTCTTATTAAAACTGTAAGTTACAAATACACATCCAGATGCTAAAATGGGTTTTGAAAAATGTTTTTCTTAATTATTTTCTTTTTATTAATATTTAGTTAAGAAAATATACACTTATTTTATGTTTTAATTGTAAACAAAACCAACACAAAATATCTACCTACAAAAAGATGGTTAATGCAATTATTTGAATAGCCCAAGGTTCTTATTTTACCATAGATTGTCTAGTTTTGGGAGACACATCATAGGTGAATACACATTTTATTATTTATAAATTTTAATTGTTTTCATTTTTTTTTAACATTACAGTTAAAGAATGAAATTAAATATTGTTAGAAAAATTAGTTTAAAAGTTGAAAACTTTTCTCCTTAAATATTAAAAAATATATATAAAAGAACACTTATTTTGTGGAAAGCTCATCCTATTTTCTTCTTTAAAATCGAACAACACCAAACAGTCAATCACTGCAATTAATACTTATGTTTTAATATATATATATATTACCTGATTAAAATTCAATGTATATACTTATGCTGGTGTTACTTTATTTTGAAAAAAAAATTATGTCTTCAAAATGAAAAGGGTTGATAGTTTTTTGAGAAAAGATGTAAATTTAAGCTGTTAATTATTTCATTGATATATCTCAACTAACCTGGAAATTAAAATATCTTTCTCTTTCTTAGAGATAAGCATGATAAAAAATTATTTGTTGTGAACATTTTGATATACATTTATTGACTTGAAATTTATTGCAGTGCAATCAAACTCCATGTACATACACATCGCTGTTAAAAATATATTTTTCTGCCATTAAAGTTTTTGATTTATGTTATCATTCTAGATTGTTATTGAAAAAAATCTTTATTCTTCTTTCAAATTTTTTCATAACACTAAAATAACAACCTTTTTTTTCTTACATTCAAAAGTTAATATACATCAAGCTCATGCTTTATCATATTATCTGGTTCTCTTTATGAAAGTCCATCTTTTCCTGTGTTGTCTGGTTGAACGTTGACTTTTAAGAATTCCCTTTACTGAGACTTGGCAAGGAACAGCCAACTATATTATATGTTGCTTCTCTGTATTTTGGAGTTATTTTTTAAAGAAAGTTCACATTGGTATTCTTTAAAATAATAGGATTATTGTTCTCATCACTTTTGTCATAAATCTAGTATTTCATTAAATGACCTGCTTGTTGAACTTAGGAGCTTTTATGACGTAACAGAAACACCTCGAGACTTAATTGTTTTGCTTTCCATTAGCTGTGTCTAGCCACAAGTCTAAGCTGTGTTCTTTATGCTTCAAAGAATAGAATTGAAAATAATACTCTGAATTTTCTAAATTGTGAAAATTATCCAGATTCATGTAAGAAATAATGAAAGATTTTATCCTTTTTGTCTTGATAATTGTGAACACGTAAACATTTTACAATACTTTTTATTTCCAAAAAATGTTTCATGAATTTCGATAACCAGAAGAAGGTAGCAACTTTGTGTTGAGGACCTGGGCATAACTAGCTGTTGCGGACCCACCTTTTTGATAGGTACCAAGCTTAATGGGTCAAAATCTTGTTGATGAATAATGTTCAGCTGATGACCCAGGTCCTCTTTGGGTGCAGCAGCATTTGCTGTTTCTTAAATCTTTTTTTTAAGTTGCCTACACTAGTTTAGAATTAGGCTATATCCCAATTTAAAAAAGAAGCTTTTTTGGGGGGTTTTTTGTTAAATAAAATGAGTCACTATAGAACGTGCAGTGATTTTTAGAAATATCTAATAATTAATAATTGAAATTTGTGAAAAAAACTGAATACATTAGAGAAGCAATACCTGTTCAATTTACATGTAAGTACATTTGCTTACCCTGCACCACCATATTGAAGTTTAAGGAAGAGATGGTCTTTTTTTTTTTTTTTTCTAAGAGAGTCATTAATCCTGCTTATGTTGATAATAATGGTTTGTATTAACATAAAAACTCTTTTAGAGCTAAATGCTTCTTTCATTTGTTTTTTTCTCATTCTTCCTCCCATTTATTCAGGCCTGGCGAAGCATGATGTTCTTCCATCCAATATTGGCTATGTAGTGTGCACACATGGCCACTCGGATCATGTAGGCAATCTTAACCTCTTCCCCAATGCTATCCACATAGTTTCTTATGATATCTGTGTCGGGGATCAGTACTTAATGCACGACTTTAAAGAGGTAAATAAATGTTTACACTCATTGTCTTTGTTAAACAGAAAGAAAAGCTGCTGAATACAATGCTTCTAGTATTTATTTTGGGAATTCTTTCTGATGAGGCTTCTTAATCTATGCATTGATTTCTTTTTGTGGACTCAATTTTGAGCATTGTCAAAAGATAGCTGTTTCAATTTCTATCCAAGCAGGCCAGAGGTTTGGTTCGTCAAAAACATGTTGAGACGGACAACTATGGAAGCTAGTGGTTGCTGGGGAGACAGTTATGAGACACAGAGTTCCTTGCAGTTAATCCCCTGATGAAGGCCAGTGGATAAGTTGGCCAAAACATGGTGTAAAACAACAACTATGTAATAAGAGGACAACAATCTGCAAAAAGAAATTAATAGAATTCTTCTAGTTTTGTCTTTTATTGTTTTGCTACTTAATGCTTAGGTGGAGGATCATTGGTAAAAGAGGCACCTCTAACAATCAGGTCTATTCATAAATTCACATTTATTTAGGATTTTATTTCAATTCTTTTGTTTCCTGTACTCTACAAAGTGGTAGATGCATTAATTTTCATTAATATTGTGTGTCCTTTAATTTTAATTTAACGAACAAATGAATGAATGAATGAAACTTTAATTCTATTCTTTAAAAATACTCTGTGAAAAAAAACAAAAAAAGTTGTTTTACTTTAAACTTGAATTATTTTTATCTATAACTTTGGGGAGGTCCGTTTGGGACAGTGGATAGGCAGTCAGAGTTCAGAATCATTCAAATCCTAGCCATTCCATTTGCATTCCTAATTGGATTAATACCCGTGGGAAAAGTATGAATCCCCACATTCCCTCCAGCTATGGATTAGATAGTGCATATCATGTTATTAAAAAAACTACGAGTGGACAAAGAGAACATTTCTCTGTATTAAATGACCTAAAAAGGTTGTTATGCTGTGAAACAAGCAAACAAACATCCATGACTTTGTTAAAATACTATTAAGTCAATTATTTAAAAAAAGATTTAGGATAACTTTTTAATTACAATACTTTGAAATAAATATATCCATATTTTTTCTAATTTCTTGAGTAAAAAGGTTTCCTTTCAAACTAAAAGTCTAAATTATTTTATCTGTGCTTAAAAAATTAAGTTTTTAGTTATTAAAATATATATTGCAAGTGAAGTTTAAAAACAAAAACACATAGTATTTATTTTGCTTAAAAGTTTAAATGAAATTTATTTTTAAATACAAAAAACTGATTCTAAAAGAAAATGTGAAGGATTGAATGAACTTTGATTCTAGGGTGCCTATTCTTTTGATCCTGATGAATCTTTATAGGAACTGCCAGAAAAAAAAAGAATTATCATTATCTCTAATTTTTTTTATATAGTCTATATTTGAAAAAACTACCAAAAAAAATCAGAGAATACTCCAGTCATAATAAAATTTTCACCAATTATTAAGTGAATAATAAACTTGACGATGGTATTTTTTTTTTTTTTTAATCAATCATTTTTTTATTCATTTCAATGTATCTACTTGTGCAATTTGTTTCCCAGAAGAGAAGTTAATGAAGATTAGAATAAACTAAAACAATTTTTTTTGAGTTGAGAGGTTTTGAGATAAATGTGAACAAAATTTCATTGTTTGATTTAAAAGCATCTAATGCAATGAATTTATTTGTAACATCAATTATTTTTCAACATTAGAAAGACATTTTATATTTATAGTTCTACTAAAAATATGAATCCTTGGTTTTTAGAATAAGATTTTTTTATAAATCCTAGTCCAACTCCTATTATCTCACATGGACAGTGAGGGTGGAGCAGTGGTAAAAATTTGGACTTGGGGATCGTATTACACACGTTAAAATCCCAGTCAAAACTATTGCATTTACTTTCATCTGTCTTGGACAGATGAGGCTCATTAAGTCGGGAGAGTACCTCATCTAGGTGTAAGGATAATACTGATTAAAAAATAACCAGAATGGATAAGACCCGTTAACTCCATGAAAGTAACTCCTCTAAATGAAGGGCAACACTGATTACAAAAAGCTAGGGGTATAATGAGCACGTGAAACTGGCCTTGTACCTATCTTGGGTTGGTGCTCAACCAAGTAGATATATCCTTTTATCTTACATATATGATTAAACAAAATGTTTTTACTAGTCTAAAAATTAAAAGATGTATTTTTAAAATTATTTTGTATATTCAGTAATAAATTTTCACTGAAAAGAATTATAATGACTAAATTTTTAATGTATATACATGATAGTAATAAACCAAATAGATTTAGAGGTTTTAATTCTATATTTTATTTGCATTTTAAGAACATTCAATCTGTTTTTATTGGTTTGTTTTTGTTAATTCTTGTTGCTTTAGTTTCTAACGCTTTAGTTTCTGCTTTTGTTTTCATGAGTTCTTTATATTTTTTGTTTCTTCATGTCTATTTCTCTTCACATAGCAGGGATACTCAACATTGTTTAAAGCAGAGGTCAGGTAACTCTTATGGGTGTTACCTCAACAGGATCTGTAGTAAAAGGAATTTACCCCCACATGTGGAAGTACTCTGGTGGACAATAGAACTTAGTTACTTATAGAATTCATAATTATAGATAAACAAAAAATGTATATTGAAAAAATGTTTAATTGTTGATTTTATAGGAAATAAGTCTTTTTGGCATGGAAATAGCACACAAGAAAAAAACGTAGGAATCACATTTATAAACAGAAATAAAACACTCTTTTTAGCAGTCTCACTGAGGGTTAAAACCTTTTCAAACTAGAGTTCAATCACCTGAAGATGGCTGAAAGATTCATCAGACAAAACGCTTTGAAGGTAACAGTGATAAGGATGAGAACAACAGTCTGAAAAATAGATGTCCAGTATTTACATTTTGAAAAAGAACTCACTCCTATTTTTCTTTTGTCTTTCCACCCACCCTACCATTCTTTCTTACTTTTCTCTTTGCCTGAATTTTTAATCCTTTTAATATTTCTTTTTAATCTTGGATAAATAACTAAAAGGGTGTTAAAATTACTTAAATTATTTTCTACTCTATTGTAATATTATGAAAAAAATATAATTTTAACATCTTTTATACACATTTATTTTATTGTATTAAAAAAAAAACAACTATGCACGATACCTTAATATCGATAATTTTTCTCAGAAAATTTAATTTTTGAAATAATTCCATTTTCTTTTAAATTCTGAAGATTTTAATACTTTAAAAAAACCCAAGTTTTTTTTTATTATGTTACGCTTTATCTAGCATTAAGCCACAGTAGAAAAGTTGAATACAATAAAACTGGGTTTTGTATGTTTCAGCAGTGGGACTATTCGGCGTCAAATTAGCGCTTCGTTGTTATAGTCCAAGTTTTGTTTATTTTGTTAAGATTAATTCACTAAACTATTTAAAGTAAAAAAAAAGGACTTGTTAAATATTATATTTTCTAAAAATATTTGACTTAATTTTGTAATATTTAAGTTTTTAAAAATAATGGTTTTTAATAAAATAGTTAAAAATTGCAAAGGAAACTTAACTATTTTTAAGTTTTCTCTAAGCTTTTAAACTTTTTTTTTATTTTTTGAACATGAAAAAATATTTATGAATTAATAAAAAAAATGGATACAAAAAGTGGAAAATTTATTTTTCAGTCAGTTAGCCGAATTGGTGACCCTGAAACCTCCCATTCCCAATAAAACCATAAACAATTTAGGGTTAATTCAGAATTATGGATTAAAATTTGTGAAATATATCAGAAAAAAACACTTGATTTTCAAGTTAATGTTTTCTTACTTGGCACTTGCTAACTTATAGTTTTTTTACCGTTGGTTTTAAAAGCAGTTTTTGCTATTCATTCGTAGTGTTGTAAAATATATGTATAATGGGGCCTCACATCAGTCAGGAGGGGAGTGGTGTACAAATGAAACTAGAGAGAAAGGCCCAGAAACGGGGCACATTCTCTCCTGATGACACTAAGTCTTATATATTCATTCATTTGAAATCTTAAGCTGTAGATAATCCCAAGACTGTAGATAATCCCAAGACAAGTTAGCAAGTGCCATTGAAGTAGCATGCCAATAGGATGTAAAGACTTTTTAAAAGCTACTCTTTTGGTAAGTTTTAATTACTTTCAGAGTAATTTCCTTCTCCTAGTCTCCTCAACATAATCATCTGGTAAGACAAGAAAAGATAACTTTGAAATAGAAACGCTAAAGAATTACTTTCCCTTAACTAGGGATAGGCATCCATCCAAATTTTTTTTTTTTTTTTAAATCATTAAAATCTATCAAAATCCATTATTTCTGAATTTTTTTTTTCCAGAAAGATAATACCCTGAATTTTAATTTAATACAAACAGAATGATATAATATTTTTTCTATAATTTTTAATCGATATTTAAAGTTTAAATTTTTAGTAAAAA
>JAYKTE010058681.1:0-14632 GCA_036873565.1 Xipholeptos notoides
AAATGATATTCAAATACTGTTAGAAGAAGAAGTAGAAGAAGAAGAAGAAGAAGAAGAAGAAGTAGTAGTAGTAGTAGTAGTAGTAGTAGTAAGAGGGGTACTGGTTAGAACAGTACTGGTAGAAGTAGGCGGCATTTTACTTGAAGAATTCATAATTACAATTCTACGAGGGTCGTTCCAAAAGTAATACCTCCTATATTTTTATTCCGTCCAAATGGATCAGAGTCGATTCCAAATTGCATTGTTATGATGACCGAACTTATGCATTCATGAACTGAAAGTTTCATCTCTTTTGCAGATATTCACGGCGTGAGACTCTAACAAACCACCTCCTGTCATGAATGTGCGTCAGAGGCAGGGATGAGTCATCGAATTCTTCCATTGAACTGATCAAGATCCACCAAAAATTGAACCGATCAACATTCACCGGCGCCTGTTGAACATTTAGGCAGCTAATAAGATGAATAGAAATAGTAAAAATGGAAAAAGGGGAAAAAATAAGAAAAAGTACGAGGAAAGAGGGGAAAGGATAAAAAGAGATAGAAACGGGGGAAAATGAAAAAAGAACAATAGGGGATAAATATAAAGAAAAAAGGAAGAATTATGTTTATTATTATTTATTTTTATTCTATTCATTTATTTTGAAGTAGTACTAGTAGTAGTTTGAGGACAGGAGAATAAAATTAAGGAAAACAGAAAAAGATGAAGGACTAAATGAACTCGTAAAATAAAAATAGAATAAGATAAAATAACGATATTGATTGTTTCTCGGATTGTTTTGATCTTTTTTATTTTTCTATTTATTCAATTTTTTAATTCTTTTTTATATATTTTGATCATCTTGTCATTTTTTTTAATTGTTGTGTACAATTTTCAGGCAATCTTAATCAACTTTTCTTTCATTTATAAGATGCTTTCAGGCTTCTTAATGAAAAAAAAATCACAAATATTTTTTCAGTTCAAAACTAAAAATCAATAACAAAGTAATCTTTTGGCGCCTTTTTCTATCAGAAACAAAAATCAACTTTTTGCAATCAAGCTGTCTGCTTGCATAACTGTCATTTGTGGTTCGAAATCACGTAGTCCAAAATGGACGTGTTAATTTGGATTAAGATCATCTAAATCCCAGGGTAAATGGCTTCTGTATGTAAGCTATTTGTGCTAGAAGTAAAACTGATATCTAATTAATCATTATTATACAAATCTTACATTTTATTGTTACTAACTCAACTTCTACTTGAAAAAATTCGGACTGAAGCACATTACATCCACTACTGATTTATTACTAAAGTCATTAGTAAAATGGTTAAATTAGATTAAACCATTTAGCCTTAGAAAGACAATTCATGTCGATATGTCGCCGACAAATACTTTAAAGCGATTCCAAAACAGTGACTGACATCTGGTGTATTATTATTGGAGTATTTCAGCTCAAGAATGGAACTTGTTGACAATCCCAAACCTGACTCAGAATTGCATAAAGTTCGTTAAATAATTATATGAGACTTTTTTTTTAGAATGTTGTTAAACAAAGAAATCGAAATGTTGGGAAGTTCGATTAGAAAATAATAACAGTTTGAATCTATGGAGCCTTAGATTTAGTGGAAGAAGACAAAATGAAAAGAAGTTTTTAATACTGGCATTTTTTTTTTATTTTATAACGTAATATTTTAATAATAAAACTGTAGGTAGGCCCAAAGAATTAGTCATGTTTGACCAAAATCATTATTCAAACTTTTACTAAATTATCTTTATATTAATATGCTAAGGAACTCCGACCGGACTTTATGCAAATTAGTCATCATGACCTCATTCCCTAACTAACTTTTGATTAGACAATAAAAAATCAAGAAAAAATTTGAGAAAAAAAAAATCTCGATGCCTCTCTGTAGTTCTATTTTTTGTAATAATATCTTCAGATTTCTCCGTATTTGTCTTCAAAATAAGTTTTTTATTGAAGGAAGTTCTCATTGCTTTTTATGTGATGATTAGAAGGTTCATGCTTATGTGGAGTTGAAGTTATCAACAAGTTCTGCTAGTTAGATATAAATGTAAAGTCTATTTTTAGTGCATTAAGAGGAGCGATAAAAGAATCTCATGTAAAACAAAATTGTTTAAAAATATTTCTAATGAAAAAAGAAGATTTAAGTGAAAATTTGACAACTTATAAAACCGGAAGTTATTTCTTGTTTTTATTACATATAAAATTCTGTAGTATTTTTGGCTTTTTATCTCTTAAAAATTGACTTCTTTTCCAATGTTTTAAATGTTTTTGGTAATTTCTTGAAATATTTTAGTTGATTTTTATCCGGAGACCTTCTTTTTTTTTTCATAAAATTCGAAATTATTTTGAAAATTGAAAAGATTACAGTAGGGCTACAACTTTTTTTAAATTCGAAGAAAATATGTATAAAAATGTTTTCCGTGTAGTTTTTCTTATTTAAAGCTGCTTTGTTTGTTTAAAAACTGTAGTTAAAATCGTATAAATTAGTGATTTTTCTTTTAAAAAATTCAAATTCGTATTTTATTTGTGTTTTTGTTAAATACTTTAAAACAATAAATGTTTTAAGAAGTATTTACTTTCTTAAATAATTGATTACTTGAAATCCCTTTCATAGTTGTTGTTTCACCACATATCATATGGCCTTCGTCAGGTGATTAGCTGCGACACTGGATAGGATCTATGAGTCTTGTGACTGTATCCTCAAAAACCACTACCTTCCATAGTTGTTGTCTGTCGCCCAACGTTTTGACCAACTAAACATCTGGCCTGCTTGGGTAGAAATCGAAACGGCTATCTTCAGACAATGCTCATCTGGAACCGTAGAGACTTAAATGAATAGAATTAGTAATTTTTCACTTTAAATATTTTTAAACGCTTACATTTAGCTAGAGCTTATTAAATAGTACTAATTTATTATCACTCTATTATGGTTCACCTTCCAGAGATCAGATAGTGTATGTATATCATATCGTAAAGTAATATGAAGTACAATATCAATACTGTCTGTGTTGCTGGTGAGGTGTAGATAGTCTGTATCTTAGAAATCATTGGGTTGCACTTACTTGAAATAGTGAATGGAATGCTATTGGCTGATGAGTCGGAAATGACTAAACCCAGAATGGTATTCTGGATTCAGATAATAAAAACACGTAAAATAATTAAATTAATTAGCTACTAGGACTTCGCGGATTTCAGCTATCTCGATTGGTCCAAGACTGTAGCATCTCTGATAAACAAGAGATTGTGGATTGTTTTAGCTGTACCAAAGGACGGTGATCCGCTAATTAATTATAAAAAAAAAAAGATATAAAAGAGAGAAATAAAGAACGTTGGTTGAAAAGATTCTCATTGAAATGGCCCCACACAATTAATAATAACATAATGTTAATAATAACATTATGTCAAACACATTTGTCCCATATTTATTCGTCTTTCAATATTTGTTCCACAGAAGAAATTGTTCAGTAAGTCGGGTATTGTCGGTGTGAGTTTTCTTCTTGGATTTTCACAGATTCAATTAGACAAAGGGACAAAATATTATCATTTCAAATCAGATTGATTTAAACTCAAGTAATCTAACTTCATAATTCCGCGTCTTTCTATCAATCGGTTACGAAAAACAAATGTTATAAATGTTGTTTACTTTTTTCATATATTTTCTTTGCAAGAGTTGAGTCATTAATAATATTTACTATATCTTTAGTTGGGCGAAACATGGAGAAACCAGCAACTATAAAAGATGATGACAACAGTCAAAATAAATTAATATAAAATAATTTTATTTTAAGGTTCTAAAGATGGGAAACTTATTAGCAGGCCCCTGAAAAGGTAATAATAATAAAAATAAAAGTAGACATATCAATATTGAAGTATTGTCGTCTATGATTTAAACAGTTTAAAAATCTTCTCTTTTTTTTTTTTTTTCATTTTAACTTATTGTGCCATATAATTGACATGAATCCTGATAATTGTTTCCGTTTCGAAGCATTAACTACGAATATTTGGACACATGGTATTTAATTAGTCCCAGTATTTGCTGTGTTTTTCCAAAAGTGTAACGTGTGTCCATTGGTCATCTGATACAGTACTAGGAAGTATTAAAAAATAAAATAAAAACATCGACTAAAAATAAGAAAAATAAATATATATTTTTAGATGAAGCTTTCTTCCTGAAATATCAACGCTGTTCTTGAGTCGTCACCATGATCATCAGCACCACCATTGGTGAACTTTAGATCAACACATTTTTTTAGGAAGGGAGGTGTATAAAATGGATTTATTTTCATTCTAGTTTGGATTAGGGATGGAAGCAAAAAATATTCTTTGTTTCATTCGACTATGCCACAGTAAAAACAAAATCGCGTGCAGATTATTAACACCCAACAACCACCAGACTACTTAACCAGATTATTCTTTTTGTTTCTTTTTTTTTTCTTTTTTGTATTTTCCCTCTTTTTTTTTTCTTTTTTTCATCCTAAATATTCGTTATTTGTTTATAGACATGCCTTGGCTTGTGGTTTTTTGAGCTCGTGACATGTTTAACGACCCGACTATTGAATATCGTCACCCATATTATGGAACAACAGCCGATAACTAGAACCACCCCCTGAAAGTCAGTCCTGGTAAATGTGGTGACTGAAAGTAAATATCAAAGGTCGCTTGTTGAAGGTCATTGTCAAAATGGAATAATAGAAGAAGGAAATTTCCAAAATTCTAATTGACACTTGGTCATCATCATCATCAATACCACATCCCGTACATCTCTTTATCATTACCACCATCATATTCATTCTTTATATGTTCTTCATCGTTATCATCATCATCATCATCATCATCATCATCATCATCATCATCATCATCATCCCAATTATCGACCTGTATATCCTCTTTATTCCTATCATCACCGTGCCGTATATCATCATCATCATCATCATCATGTACATTGTCTTTACCATTATCCTCTGCACTATCATTATGATCGTAATTAAATTTACGTTGTATTTATTTTACTTGGGGTTTTTTCAATATCCATAAAAATGCATGTCTTTTCTGGTAATATTTTCTGAGATTAACAAAAAATTACCTTTTTAATAAAAAGAAGAGTAGTGTAGGTTTTTTTTATTTTTGTTAGTTTACTTCATACTTTTTTTCTTTTCTTTTTATAAAAAGCCCTTTTAAAGAAATGTTTGAATTTGTCTAAGATATGTAAGAATACACTTCACAATCACGGCTCAAGCCGGATGTTAACACCTTGAACAACAGCGAAAGAATTATCTAAAATCAGTCTTTGCGCAGGTGATCCACGCATGTTCCGGTCATTTTAAAAAATGAAAAATTCAAATAATTTCAAATATTTTTTAACTAATAAAACTCGCCAAATCCAAAAATTAAAACCTTAAAAATTCAATTCTGGGAGCCTATTCCAGACTATATAAACTGAAGAAAAAAAAAGAGAACAACGGAGAACTTAAAAATGAGAAGAAAGAAATAGACAAGTTATTAAACTTGTCGTCAGCGCCAACTCAACACTCTGACTAACTGAAAGCGATTCACTATGGCAGACTTTAAAACATTAACAATCTCCCACCAAGACCGATATCGAGAAAATACTTTATTTCGAAAAAGACTCAAACTCTAATGAACATTTATTTCATTAATTTATATCCTTCACATTCAACATCCTCCAGAAAATTTTTTATTGTAAACATTCAAATACAGCAACAAAATATTATTGATGTAAAGTTTATTTTTAAACTTTAATTCATTATTTTCTTCTTATCTATTCTGTCTTGTTCTAATATAATTTAGGGATGGAAATTAAACATAAATATTTTAAAACATAATTTAAAAAAACCTTTAATTCCCATAGATATCCAGATTTAAAGAAGAATCAATCGATCTATATATTTCTCTTTGTGTATTTGGGCAGAATTACATTCGTTATACAAGTTTCGTTAAAGAGAAGTTTTTTAGGATTTTCTTTTCCATTTTTTCTTGTTTTCAAAGAAGGGATTTTGTTTGAAAACAAGAAAAAATTGAAAAGAAAATTCTAAACAAGAAGATTAAAGTTCTGTTTAACGAAACCTGTATAACGAATTTCTTTTGATGTGTGAGAATTCTGACCAGGCCGCAAAAGATGCAAATTACTGGTGATGTTGAATAATTCTTATTACTGGATTTCTATCAATTTTCTCATTATTCATTTTACAGCATATCCGTCTCAACTGGCCAATTTTTACAGTCAGAAATTTAAGAATAAGTTTTTAAAAATACGTATTCTTTGTAAAGAAGCACTTTTCGTAAAAACTTCAGATTTTTGTCGGTACATTATTTGTAAAGAAATAAGTGCAGAGCTTAATGTTATACCCAGGATGCAGATGCACTTCAATGTTTTATTCGATGATGAATATAGTTTAGTGTCATGTCTTGAATGTAGGTGTAGTTCAATGCCATTCTTGGATCACGGATGCAGTTTAATGCCATGCCCTAAATAAAACAGGATGAAGACAAACACAATTATTCTATTGTATTAGATTTTCATTTTACTTATCATGCCACACAGTTTCTTGTTTCCTGAAATCAACTCTTAGTTTATGTTATCTAATCAATTATAGGATAAATGAATTGCGAGCCCGATCTTTGAGTGGAATTAATATGTAATATAAATGCACTGAATCGTCGACAGACGCTTTTGATTATTTTGAATTATTTTTGTTTTATTTTGTCTTCGACTTTCATTTTCAAACTGGAGTTTCCCATTTCACTAATTGGAATTAATGTGCAAATGAATTTCCACAAGGCTTGATGTTGTTTCTGTGGTGATTGAGTGTTTATTTCAGTTTAAGGTTTTCCGGCAAGATTGAAATAACGAATTAATTAGTGCTACCAAATTTTGCTTGAGAAAAGTTAGAGGAAAATTTCTTATTATTTTATACACATTTTTTTAATATTACGCCCCTGCTTTTAGAAGCCATTAAAAGGGATTTTTTCTAGTGACAACACCGTCAATCATAAGCGATATCAGATCCAAAGGAACCATCTCCGAACAATAGTTTCTTTAGCAAATGATGTATTCATTCAGAGAGGTTAAATCGTGATTACTAACTTTATTAATGTATAAACCTTTTCTTGGTAATCTATACTTAGTGGTAGTGAGCTTTGGGGTTATAATTAGCGAGTTCAAATCAAATTTGGTCAACTGTGTTCATTTTCGGGGTAGTTTTCGTGACGATAAATCTGATTGTCCCTACCCATAACTCTAAATTAGATACTACAACCACTGTTATTCTTAGAATTCAAAAAAAAATTATTAATTTAGAAAAAAAGCCACCGGAAGTCAATCAATCCAAAAGCTGATATCGAATCGTCAGCGATAATATACGACAGATGGGATCCATACTACATTCAAATGCATGTTATACACGGGGACGAGCTATAACGGGGCGCGCTATAACAGGGAGTACTATATTGTACTTTTTAGAATTGGAATATTGACAAAATGGGCGCAGGAAAAACGAGCGGCCATTTTTAATGGCTGCTCTTGCGTTTCTAATTGGTCAGTGTTGGGAGAAATTAATAAATCCTTTTTTCTTTTTCTTTTTTTTAAGCAGGAGAAAGAAGTACTTCCAAAACATTCGCGTAATTTCAATTCCATTCTGCATCTCAGCTCAGCAGTTTGTCATTTTTCCTTAACGTAGGCACGTGGTTGGTTCGTTCATAATGAAAATCCTCTTCCTACGACTCAATGAAGATACAAGAAAAAGTCCGCTAAGCCATGCCCAATTGAATATGCATTAATACATGAAGTTTCGACCTTTAGACGCACGTGTGTACGTGCGTGCATGCGTGCGTGATCCTGTATGTTTATCCAAAGAGGTTCAATGGCGTCATCTGGATTTTATGAGTCATTGATATTATTTTATGAACTTTAAATAAGTTTTTGCAGGGAAAGTATTCTACAACAAATACAATATCATATAAAATACTTTTTTTTAAATTTCTTCTATATCTGCTTCTCAATCTATTATTCTGCTTCCAATCGATTATTCTTTTTCTAACCTATTATTCTGCTTCTCAATCTATTATTCTCAATCTGAAGCAGAATAATAGATTAAGAATTAGAATTTTAGATCACTATTATTCTACTTCTTAATCTTTTATTGTGCTTCTAATCTACTATTCTGCTTCTAATCGATTATTCTACTTCTCAATCTATTAATTTGCTTCTCAATCTATTATTACCCATAGACTTCCATTGTCCATTATTTTTCCATAGCTATTCGACAAAAGACAGCCAAATTATATTAATAATCAAATGAATACTCTACAATTAAGCTTTATTTTAAAATAAAAACTGATTTAACATCAATAATTTTGAATTTGTATTCATTGCACATTTATTTATGCACACTGTTTAGAATTTTTAATAAACTGTTTTATCGTGAGCGTTTATTTTACTTATGGATCCCCTCCCCGTTAAATATTACATTATCACCTAGCATCCATGTGGACCCCGATTGTGATCTAAGATATCTGTAGAATTGCTGTGAAGCGATCCGCCCCAACAATAAGGAACGATGGAGTAATAGATGATACAAGGTTAAGAACCTACTTAGGATTTATATCTTCTTCTGGTCTAGCAAAACAGGCTTATCGAACAATAATAAACATCTGATAATTCCTGATTCACAAATGAATGAAATTCAATATTTGATGATGTTGAACAACACCCCTTGAATCGCTTGAAATCAAATTCAAATTCTCATTACTTGTTAAAACAAAATTTGTCTATATTTATGAGATGAGCTTCGATTATTATCATTTTCAAAAATTCGAATTATGATAATCATTAAAATTCATGTCAAAAATTCAGATAAGAAAAGGGACTGGACTGGACTTAGTCAACCAAAATTTTTGTCATCATGATAATTCTTTCAAACTAATAAAGCACAATTTCTATTGCTATTTATTTATGTATCTATTCAGACTATTTCATCAGCTTTTGTGATATCGAATCCAGTTATTTTTAACGGACATACATACATAATCATGATAAACAAAAATGTTACTTAGTGTTAAGTTATAGTTTTCATTTTAAAAAATTGCCATATGTAGATGTATATATCTTGACCCAAAAAATAAATAATCAAAACAGAGATCATAAAACGATTAGAATCGTAAAATAAAGAATGGGTCGCTTCTTGTTCAGGTTAAGTTTTAGACAAAAATAAGATAGTATAAAACAGAAATACAAGGTTGTTCCAAAACTAGACCTATTTTTTTAAATTATTTTGTAAAAGTTGAAGAGCTATGAAGATGAGAGAGGAACCATAAAACAGTCAACCTTTTGTGACCCAAAATTTTATTTTTACATAGTCAGCACCATCTTCAATGCACCTTTGCCAGCGATGAACGAGGCACTACATTTTTGCGTCCGGGACATGCTTCTCACTCACATCTTTGTCACAACTCTGAAATCGACAAACCCATCTCCTAAATGTGCTCACATCAACTGTATTGGCTTTGTAAACGTTTAATGGTATTGGTGGGTGTTGATCGGTTCAATTTTTCTGCATTGAGGAGTCCAACAACGCATCTCGGCTTCTGACACACGTCATTGACAGAGGTTGCTTTCTTAGAGTCTTCCACCTTCAATATTTGCAACAGAGAAATGAAACTTTCAGGTCATGAATGCATGGGTTCAGTCACCATAACAATGCAATACCCTCTGATCCACTGGAGCAGAAATAGAATAGAAGGCATTACTTTTGTCACGACCCTCGTATATAATAACATTACACTTACGTCACTGACACATTTACATCATTTTCGACCAAACGGATATACTTGTAAATTAATTAAAAAAATACCCACCCTTGTCCCCAATGTCGTCGTCCCGATGTCTCGATTTGCAATTATTAATTTCCTCGTTTTATTTTTATGGTGGCCTGTCCCACCCGGCGCCATTTTTTTTTAGATTCCGTTGACGGATCAGGCGAGAAGCAACTCATAAATTATCTAAATTTATAAGAAAGCTAGTTAAATGATGCATCGCAATCCCAGATGGAACACAATTACTTTATCAATACTACTGACCAACATTGCCATGAGACTCTAAAATTATTATTAACTACTGAATCACAATAATTCCTCATCTGTAATACAAAGTCTTTAAGAAAAAGAAATAGCAGAATTTGCTTCTTCCATAAAGTCATCCATGTCTGCTTTGCCCAGGTTTCCTTTACAAATGTTTTTTTATTTGGAACTAAGTAACAATTTGACACCAAATCCTGTGTTCACAACAGTTGTTGAATAAATGGAGTTTCAAATCCAAGCATTATCGTGGTTTATTAGATATTTCAGCTACTTACTTGACATTTTCCCCAGCTTTATTGTATCGCAAAGAAAATAAACAAAACAAAACAAATTTTCTCAATATCTCACCAATATTTAAGATTTGATAGAAACTTGATTTTTAACATAGACCATGCAATCTACTATAATCTCTATACATTCTAATTTTATTTAATTTTTAAATCTTATATGAAATTTGTCATCGTTTGGGATAAAAAAAAAATATAAGACTAAACGTTGATGGAAAAGCGTGCCCTCCGAACGTTTGACTTTGGATAATACAAACACATACTACAATATTTTGTCATTCAATTAAACATGGCTGTCTTCCTGAAACCTTCTTTTTCTGACATCCATAAACGCATACATTCTTGCATAAATATGCACGCACATGGAGATAGTTAGAGATAGGGGGAGAGAAAAAAAACGTTTCCTGAGAGTCACCCTCCGAGAAATGATTTCGCAAAAGTGAAAAAGAATCATCCAAAAAAATACTTAGCGAATCGGTAAAAATTTTTTTCAAAAGACAAAAAAATAAAAACGACGCAGAATTTTAAAAGTATTTGTTTTTTTTCTTTCTAAGAAAAAAATCACTTAAAAAGTAAAAAGAAGATATTTTTACACAAGAGTTCAAAAAAACTTTAGTTGATTTATTTAATTCTTTTTAGACTAAAACAAGATTTTCTGTTGGAATAGCGATGACATTATTCCTTTCCAAATATTTTGAGTCAAGATCTGGTGAATTCCAGTATTTTCTTCTTCATCAAATCAAAAATGCTGTTGTACTAATTTCGCTTAGTTTCACTTTGACAATATCTAGTGGCCTTCCGCCTCCACTGGATACAGAGTGACAAAAATACTCCCCAATTTATGTATGTGGCTTTTGGGTTATTGAATGGTAAGACAAACTACTTCTGGTAAACGTGATTTTTGGGGGTGTAGGGGGTCGGTAAAAATATTTATAATATTATTAGTACACTAGTACTGTAGTTACGATATCTAACTGGAAGGAATATGAAGATTCAGGCCTTCCGTAGTTTTCGTCCAAAAGTGATTGCATCAAGGCGACAAGGACGCGCTTATTATGATTCTAAAGTTCGAACCAACGAACCACTGGATTTTGTGTAGTTGATTCTCAGGATGACTATGATTTTGTGTATGTGACTTTCTAAGTGTGTATATATATATGTGTTTGTGTGTTTTGTGAGTGCGTGTGAGTAACTGTGTGTCCGTGTGTCTAACTGTGTGTCTAACCGTATGTGTAACCTTGTGTGTCCGTGCCTGCACTGCCTGACTATGTGTGTTTCTATAAGTGTGTGTGTGTGTGTGTGTGTGTGTGTGTGTGTGTGTGTGTGTGTGTGTGTGTGTGTGTGTGTGTGTGTGTGTGTGTATGTGCGTACGCGTGTGGTGTAAACGCTTACTCACGTAAGCGGAAGGATTTCGATTCGAACTCGCGTATTACAATTTCGAAGTCCGACTGCCTATCCCTGACCCAAGTCAACTTTCCCCACTCTGTGAGTGACTTTGTATGTGTATGTGTAGTCTTTGTGTGTGTATGTGTAGACTTTGTGTGTGTTTGTGTGACTATGTGTATGTGACTATGAGTGCGTTACTCTGTGTGTGGCTGCATGTGTGTAACTGTAAAATGCTCGTGTGTGCGTTCTTGTGTGCGCGCCGCGCATATATGCGTATGCATGTAAGTGTGTGAGTTTGTGTATGTGTCTGTCTGTCTGTCTGTTAGTCTGTTTATGTCCGTGTCCGCGCCCGTGTTTGTGTCCGTGTCCTTGCAAGCGTGCAAGAGAGAGGTAGAGAAAGAGAAAAGGTCGGAGGTGCTGATAGCCGTCCAACAAATACAAAGTCTTTTTGAAAAAATGTTTTTTCTTTTCTCATTTGAATAGATGAAAAAAAACACCACCGAAAATAGAAAGATGTTGAAAGAAAGCACAAACCAAACAAAAAGCAAAACATTCAATTGGCAGCCGACATTAATGACCAATTAGTAGACATTTATCGTGTTTAAACCCTTTCTCTTGTTGTTCCTTTTTTTTTTTCTCTATTTTCTTTTTTTCTCATTCTTTCTCTCTTTCTAACTTTTTAATAGATTTTTCTGGATTCTTTTTTAAGTTCCTTTGTTTTTATTTTTGTTTGTTCTTTCTCTTTCAGCATTTGAGACTGATTTTTCTTTTTGTTTTTCTTTCACACTTTTGTTTTTAATTTCTATATTTCTTTTCTTTCTTTCTTTTTTTCTTCATCCAACTTCCGTTCTTTATTCTTTCCATATTCTTTTCTTTTATTCTTTTAATTTTTTCAACATAGATTTTTCTTTTGTTGTTTTTTTAATGGATTTTCATAGCTTTTAGTTTTCTAGTGGTTTAATGAAGTTTGGTTCTTAACGTCCTTGTAAATAAAATCATGGATGACCTCTTTAATGTTCTCCGGCTAAAAATACACAATTATCATTATTTATATTGGTTTAACTTCTGATACCTTTGTGTATAAATACACTTAAAAATATTTCGCCGGTTTCGGCCTATCTGACACAAAATGCATAATTTATAGATGTAGGTTTATAAAAGCTCCAAGCTATTCCGAGAAGGCAACCGAGTTTGATATGAAGTTTCCTGGATTTAGGTATTACCTAAAGAAGGCCAAGGGTACAGAGCCTTAAATATGACTGCTTAAGCAGGAAAACTTCTCTTCCCTAATAAATGATGGAAGAGAAGTTTTCTGAAATCTGAAATCAGTCTTCCTTGTAGTCGATGTTCTTCTTCACCACCTCAGAGAAATCTAAGACGCCCAGGTCTCATCCAAGAGGGCAACCCTATCTCCAGAATTTTTTCAAACAGCTATGCTAGGCAGCTCGGTTTGAGGGGATGGGAGCGGAGGGAGTAACAGGGGAGAATATCAGGTCGCTCAACTTTAGAAAAACTGTGTGTATTTGGTTATGGTCATGTTCGTGAAAATAGCTACCAACCGGCTATTTTGTTACGGTACATGGTATTTTTAGGTGATCATCCATAAGTACTACTAAACAGGCTTGATATTGCTTAACGTCGGGGATGTAACGGAAACCGGTGTCTCCAACTTAATTTGACCATACAACGTTGGTGTGGGAAAAGGGGTCCTTTGGGGGTGAATTGAATTTAAGAGTCGATATCAAAAAATAGAAAACTAAAATCGAAATTGTTTTATCAGGAATTGTTGGATGGGTAATTAGCCGGTCTGTGAGATTTGTTAACTTGTCTTGTTTCGCCTGATAGAATATTTATTTGCATGAGGCTGGTGTGGGGTGGGATACGGTCATCGGTGGTACGCGGTTCGCCAGTTTGGAATTCAGATTTGTGCTGTAGAAATTGTTTTCGTGATAGGGTTACTGTTGTTCTTGTTAGGGAACTAGGGGTTGTTAGCAGGTTGGGAGAGTGGGACTGGGTCTGGGCGGGGCCTTCGTGATATATACTATATATCTTCTCTCTGAGGCCGTGGTCTGGGTCTGGGTTTGGGTCTGTCTGTCCAATGTCCCTGTGTCTACACAACTATTAGTGAGGGAGAGGTCCACTCTGAACAATTAGACCAAACGACACAAAAACCGACCTCTAACTTCTTTTCTCCACAGCTTTTTTAGCCGGTTTAAGTCGGTTTTGTTGTTGTTGTTGTTGTTGTTGTTGTTGTTGTTGTTGCTGTTGTGTTTTGTTTTGTTTTTCAATTTATGTTTATTACTTTTTCGTCAGAATGTATTTTCTTTAGCTTTTTTCTATAAGGGGTTTATTTCAAAAGAAATAAACAACAAAAACCTGTCCAAGGAGGAAGCTTGAACCTTATTTGTTGTCGAAATAATTATTTATGTTTAGCTAAAAAATAATTACATGCGAAATGACACACAAAGAAAGAAAGAAAGAAAGAAAGAAAGAAAGAAAGAAAGAAAGAAAAAAAAGAACTGGAGATTGATAATTTGTTGTTGAAAATGAAAATAAAGAAAACTGCTGAAGAGTGAGTGAAACATTAAACAAACGAACAAGCTGGTAAAAGGTTTAATTGTTTTGAAAATATTGTATTGTAAGACAAGACACACACAGACACACAGAGGCAAACACACAATTTTAATTGACTTTTGATTGAATTTTTCGTGTTAGTTTTTTCATCATTTATCAAAGTAGTCTGTCCCTTTCTTTATCTCACACATTTTCTCCCTCATTCCCCACCTCTCCCTCCCTCTCCCTCCCCCCTCTCTCTCTCTCTCTCTCTCTCTCTCTCTCTCTCTCTCTCTCTAGCTGTATA
>JAYKTE010058792.1:0-14625 GCA_036873565.1 Xipholeptos notoides
CTCATTAAAAATCTATTTGAAAAATCACTGTTAATTTCTAAGTTTGACTAAAGATTTAACAGTTACAATATGATGACTCTGATTTTTATGTAGATTATTCAAATTGAAAAAAAAAAGAATTCTTATTTAATTAAACATATTTCATATAAAATAAAACTGTTTAGATTTAAATGCAATTTTCAATAGAAAGATAAACATTAATGGCGATCATTAAAGTTCTAATTTACCCTGATTTCCGCTAAATGTCTGGATTATTTGTCTAAAGTATATATGGTTGTCTTACCTGTGAGTGATTTGGGACGGACTTCAATCTCAAACACGGCTGTGATGATATTCTTTTGTTTTCCTGATTCTGTCCAGAACCGCCTTCGTTTTGTACCACATTCCAGGCTGACATTATTTACACGACACGACTTGGAACATTTGTAGCGCTTCTTCTCTGCCGTACGGAGAAAAAAAGGATTGATGAAAACATTTTAGACATATGATCACGATATCATATGCATAATATAATTATCTCTCTCACAAACACACACAAATATATATATATATGCATTTGTTGTATTTGTTATGGTTCTGTAAAGGGTCACTGAAAGAATGACTAGATAATAAGTGATAGGTAGAATGTGATTTGTTTGTTTGTTTTTTTACGGCTTATCAATCTTTTAGCTCATTTAATGCCGAGAACAATCATTTTTGGTAAACGTTAGTTTTTGCCAATACGTAGTTTTTTTAATAACACAATATACGTTAATAAATCCATAGCTGGAGGGAATGTAGGCATTCATACCATTTCCCAGGGGTATTAGTCCATATATGAACGCAAAAGGAACAACTACTGCCTATCCACTGGGCCAAATCGACTTCTCTGTTTGGTAGAGATGCAATGTGAATAAGTAAATAAATACTCACTGTGTAAGGTATGAGAGAGGTTCTCTTTGAAACTCTCAATGACGTGTTTTTTTGTTCGGCACCTTTCCCCGATCATCAGGAATGAAACTTTCCGCTTGAAACTCGGAGGCGATACGGCTTCTGTCGTTAACATAAAAGGCATCATTTAAAATGACGTAAAGAAAAATATGATAATCCCCAACCCAGGGGCGGACTGACTAACATTTTTACAGTTAATTGTAGAGGCTGTGCATATTGGCTTAACTATGTCCAGTAATCAGCTACGTCCATTAGACACACATCATGATTTACAGGCAAAGCAGAGTGACCCAAGTCGGAAGGCATGTATTAGTGTGTAACAAGGACATCTTTGATAATTCTATTCACAAGCAAGTGGAATCCTTTGCAGTGCCGGGCCCTCCGATAGACCGATGACTCAGTCCGCCTCTGCCCCCACAGATACTTCCAGACTGTTGGGAAAATTAATTCTTTTAGAATTAAAAAAATTTACCAACTCTTATAATGAAATGAAATGAAAGAAAACCTTTACTTTTCTATATTTTGAACACCAAGCAAAGCCATTCAGCGCATTCAAACATTTTCTATTATACACACATATATATATTAGCGGAGTGTTGTCCTTATCTTTTACAGGTGTTATTACACTACGTTTCGGCTATCTCGTCCTCTGGCCTTCGTCAGGTGGTTAACTGCGACCTCGCCGAAGTCGCGGTTAACCACCTGACAAAGGCCAGAGGATAAGTTAACGGAAAATTAGTGTAATAACACCTATAAAGATGAGGAGAACAGTCCACTAATAAAATCAATACTAGATTAAAAAGACCCTCGCCTTTCACACACACACATACATTCATATAAAAAAAATAAAAATAAAAGATATTAAAAAAGTTCTAACTTTGTTTCACAAAATAAGGGGGCGTTATTTATGCTGTACCCTGTATAGAGAAAATAAAAGGAAATATGATACTGACCTGAACACCCCGGTAAAATAGTGTAGGTTTGGTTATTAAAGGACCATTCATAGTTAGAGTCTTTATTGCAAATGAAGGTATATTCTGTGTGAATGGTTCCGCTGGTGAATCTGGTTCCAGGGTTGCACTGAAGGACACACACCTCGTTATCATCTATCTTCTGGCACTTTAGTTGAGCCTTAGGAGGAGTTTGAAGAGGCAAGCATATTCCATCTTCTGATTTTTAGACATTTCAAAGGAAAACATATATAACAGATATAGAATAAAGAAACAAATAAGCAAAGGATAATAACTAGCAGAACCTGTGAAAATTCCATGGTAGTTGAACATTTTTAAAACATGCAATAAAATAAAACAAATATAAAATGATTTCCATAAATAGAGAGCGAATAATAAAGGGAGGTAAAGTAAAGGGAATTAAAGTAAACAAGCAGAACCCATGGAAATTCTACGGTAGTTGAAAATTTTTAAAAAACACAATAAAATAAAACAAATATAAAATGATTTCCATGAACCTCGCTTACTTATTGAATTAAAAGTATTTTATTTCACTTACTGATGCAGTCGAGTTTGTTTGTGTTTAGACGATATCCTTCTCTGCATTTGCACTTGAAGCTTCCAATCGTGTTTTCACATTCGTGTTCACACCCCCCAATATTATTTTGGCATTCATTGATATCTGAGGATTAAAGAAAAAAAAGAAAGAAAGAAATGTTAGGAGAGAGAGTGGGGGGAAGAGAGAGAGAGAGAGAGAGAGAGAGAGAGAAAGAGAGACAAGGAAAGAAAAATGTTATAAAAAATTCCAGAAAAATATAAAAACGAATGACAATCATACAAACAATACCAGGTGTCTTCCTGAATAGACCACTTGAAAAGTGTACGATGAAGTTAGGGTTTCCCAAACTTTTTCAGGCTGGCGCCCCCTTGGCTTCTAAAATAAAATGCTTGCGCCCCCTACCCTATAAACACGTGTAAGCTTTGTTTCGAAGTAAAAACAACAATATTTTAAACAAAATATACTTAAATATTTAAAAACATCGGCTTGTAAGCATTTTATTTGATCTTGACAATAACCCTTGATAATCACATCAAATATATTTTTAAAATAATAATAATATTAAACACAAAATTTACTTTTCAAAATGATAATTAATAAACCATTTTTTGTCTTCACAATTACCCATAAATGTGTATTAGTTTAGTTACTGCCTCCCAACTGCTTATTTTTGTGTTACTGCCTCCATTGGTCCAGACGATTAAACCTTTTTCGACGTGACATAGCATGAACATTAAGTCATTAAACGCCCCTAATCTCTTTTTAAACTTCCAGATATCGATGTAAATCTTTCTGAAATCAGATATTGACAGGAATTGAAGAAAATTTGTCTGTCTTTCGGTGACTCTTTTTACTCTTCTACGGCTTGCTATTTTTTCTTCAGAGAGAGTTGCAGCGTCAATCTCACTTAATTCTGATTTACCTTCTCTCGGATGTATTGCGTTCACTGCGACATAAACAATCTTCATCAATCCCCAGATAAGGATAAAAGAAGTTTAAAACAATTTTCAGAAGTACAGGTTATTTATTAAAATGACTTAAAATTGAAAAACTTAACTACGTAGCAATTTGCACGGATATTCCAAAATCGTGACTCCAAGATAGTCATTGAAACATATTTTATTACCATTAAAATAATTCTATTGAAAAAATTATTCATGCTTTTTATCAAATGAATGTAAATTACAGTGTTTTATAAGGATATTTAGAATTTGAGAAACTGATACGAGAATAGAAAGTGACGTTTTTATTGTTATGGCTTTACACAAGTCATTTTGTTTGCTGAAAATCCCTAATTTAATAAATAAACACATACAAGAGCATAGACTTATCAGATTTTTGATGATACACTTATATGTGTTAAACAACGTATTTAAAGTTCATTTTACGTGAACTAAATCAAGAAATTTGACTTTGTAGGCATTTTTAAAAATGACAGAAAATAGACAAATGGTGAGAATTGGAAAACTTGAGTACGTAGCAATTTGCATCGACATTCCAAACTCCTTATTCCAAGACAGTCATTGAAACATATCTTATTACCATAAAAAATTATTTTTAAAATGCATTTCATTAACACTTAATGAAATTTATTTTACTTCAATCGTTTAAAAGAATTTTTATGATGAAAAATCTAAAAAGTGCACTATATAAACACTTAGGGAAATTTACTTTAATTTCTTTAAAAAAAATGTCTAACACGTATGACACGCTTTTTACTTAGAAAGCATTGAAAGCCAATCAAAATCTAACTTACCAGCACAGTGTGTCACCCCATATCGTTGGTATCCATCTCTGCATTTGCAGTGGAAACTTCCAGGTGTGTTAATACAAATATGATCGCACATTGATGACATGGAACATTCATCTATATCTGTTGAAGATAAAAAACATACTTATTGTTTTTTGTTTTTTTTAGAAGTTTTATTGAGATGAGGCATTTTTATAATTCAGGAATCTTTTATTAGCGGACTGTTGTCCTCATCTTAGATTAGGTGTTATTGCACTACGTAGTTTAATAACACCTAATCCAAGATGAGGATAACAGTCCGCTAATAAAAGATTCCTGAATACTTATTGTTTTTACTTTTCAGATGTTTTGATTATTTAGATTATGAGTGTTCCTGTTTCCATTTGGTTCTAAAGCTCGATTGGGAAAGGTATGAATCCCCACATTCCCTCCAGCTATGGGTTAAATAGTGCATATTGTGTTAATCAAAAAACTTAGAGAGGACAAAAAAATAACTTTTCTCGAAAATGATTGTTCTCGGCATTAAATGTCCTAAAATGGTTGATATGCCGTAAAACATAAAACACACAAATCTAAAGTTCGATCAGCGGCGGAAGGCCAAATGTTTCAACAGCGGAAACGTCATGAAGATAAAAATGATAAAGACTATTTAACCTTTTGAAAAAATTTTTCGTTTTTTTAGGTCTTTCTAGCAAAATTAGTGACACTGCTCAATTAGAACCAGAATAATCTCAAGTGTTTTTTATTTAAAACAGCAGACATCGGAGTTAACTGGCTATTAACTTTTAGGCTATAGGCCAGAGGCTAAAAATGGGCTTAGATTTTGAGTTGGTGGACACTTTAAACACATGAGAAAATTTTTAGTATTTCTTGGAGTATTTATCGTGCTGATTCCAAATCTGAAAAGTTCTTTCATCCATTATTTTACGGGGCAGCGAGGTTGGAGCAGTGGAAAAAGCTTTGTCTCTGTAATCTTATTACAGGAGTTCAAATCCCAGTCAAAACCATGGCATTCACTTTCTGCTGTCTCAGGCAGAGGAAGCTCGGTAACTCGGTAGAGTAACTCATCTAGGTGAAGGCAAACACCGATTACAAAAGTGTCTAACTTGGGTTCGTGCTCGACAAAGTAAATATATATCAATCCATGATTTTTTGAAGGCACAAGATTTGGAAACATATATAAATGCATTTCATGAATGTAAATTGCAGTGTATTATGAGGATATTTACAATTTGAGAAACTGATACGAGAATAGAAAGTGACGTTTTCACTGTTATGGCTTTTACACTAGTCATTTTATAAGCTGAACATCCATAATTTCATAAATAAACGCATATAAAAACATAGATCAATCAGCTTCTTGCTGATACACTTAAATGTGTTAAATAACATATTTAAAGTTCACTTTACGTGAACTAAATGATGAAAATTGACTTTTTCCGTAAATGACACATTTTATTTGTATTATCTCCTTTTTTTCTGAAGCAGTGCGCACATTTATCCTGGAGATCTTTTCAGATTTGGAATCAGCACAAAAAGTTACCCTAGAGACACTAGAAATTTCCTTATATGTTTATGCTCTGATAGTGACTTTTGCAAGAACCCAAACGTTATTAACCCTTTGGACCCTGACTTAGCAAAATTATCAACTAGCCAATCGGAGCCATTTTAATAGAGGACCATGGAGGGCCGAAATATCGGCTGTGTAGTCTTCTGCACTATGTCGCCTGGGCTGTTATATAGCCCCTTTAGGGTTCAAAGGGTTCATTTTAATCTAATAAACTCTTTTTTATTATTTATTCGGATATTTTAACCCTTTGGGTCCTGACTTAGCAAAATTATCAACTAACCAATTAGAGCCGTTCTATTAGAGAATCATGGAGGGCCGAAATATCGGCTTCGTAGTCTTTTGCCCTAAGTCCTCAGGACCAATATATCGGCCTTTTAGGGTTCAAAGGGTTAATAAAGACAGGAACGATGGATCCATTAATATGAATACTACTAAATGTCTACAACTAGTTTTCGTACTGCTCTCTTCATCCTTGTCATTGGTATCTTCACAACGTTTCGGCCAATGAACCCTTCAGTCGTCTTCAGGTGATCGAACTCGGGAAACTTATTCCCGTAATCGGGAGTCACAGAATTTCGAACTTAACTCTTTATTCAAACCACCGGAGTAGGCTGCTCTCATTCTATTAACCATGACCGAGTAGAGTGTTGAATCCTTAGAATCTTGGAGACTACTGCCTTTGAATGGGATTGAAACCTTCGAGAGCTGGCTAACCCGTGGTTTGGATAAAGGGTTAAGTTCAAAATTCAGTGACTCCCGATTACGAGAAAAAGGTTTCCTAGTTCGATCACAGGAAGACGGCCGATGGGTCCATTGGCCAAAACGTTGTGAAGATAACATTGACCAGGATGAGGACAGCAGTCCGAAAAATAGTTGTACAAATTATCAAACCTCATCTCAAGGATTGTGAAGATAACAATGACTAGGATGAGGACAGCAGCCCGAAAAATAATTGTACAAATTATCAAATCACATCTCAAGGATTGTGAAGATAACAATGATAAGGATGAGGACTGCAGTCCGAAAAATAGTTGTACAAATTATCAAGTCTCATCCCAAAGATTGTGAAGGTAACAATGACAAGGATGAGGACAGCAGTCCGAAATATAGTTGTACAAATTATCCCAAGGATTCTGATAAACTAAATGTCTAGCTTTGTCTAAAATACTCGGAGAAAAGAAAGAAATAAACAAAAATAAATAAATAAATAAATAAAAATAACTTAATTGTATATTACCTTTGCAAGTTTTCATGTCACTTTGGGTTTTAAAACCTTTCGGGCATACACACTCATAACTTCCATGAGTATTGACGCATCTATGGCTACAACCGACGTTATCTAAAGCACATTCATCAACATCTGAGAACAAAAAATAAATTAGAAACAAATTGAATCATCTATATTTATCTATATATATATATGAGTCTGCGTTTATGTGTGTGCGTGTGTGTGTTTCAGTTTGTTTGTTTGTTTACGTTTTACGGCATATAAACCATTTTAGGTCATTTAATGCCGGGAACAATCATTTTTTTTAAATGCTAGTTTTTGAATAACACAATATGCACTATGTAATCCATATCAATCTTTTTAGGTCATTTAATGCCGAGAACAATTATTTTTGATAAAGGTTCTTTTTTGTTCGCACTTAGTTTTTGAATACTATAATATGCACTATTTAACCCATATCAACCTTTTTCATGTCATTTTAATGCCGAGAATTACCATTTTTGATAAACGTTATTTTTTCCACACTTGGATTTTTAATAATACAATATACATTATTTAACGAAAGCTGAAGGGAATGAGAGGATTAATATCTTTCCAAGGGGTATTAGCCCAAATATAAACGCAATTAGTGTATATTGTGTTATTCAAAAAAGTAAGAGTCGACAAAAACTAACGTTTACCAAAAATGATTGTTATCGGTATTAAAATGACCTGAAAAAAGATGATATGCCGTAAAACACAAATAAACAAACAAGTGTCAGTTAAGTCGGTTGATATTGTTGTGCCATTGATATTTCTTCCACTGCCTACTTAGCTTAAAAGAATTGTTTAAGGCGCGAATGAATTTAAATGTCGAATGTTGGTGTGAACAGAGAAGAAGGCCATAAAATCAGGTATCAACCTCATGACCGCTAACAACACACGTATTTTTATTCGTTTTAAGTCCACCAACGGACACCTTTTCAAAAGGTTTTTGTTTATCTAACCACCGTTTAAGCATATAACCTTTTACGCTTTAGGGTCAGATTTTTGCATGATATAATTATAAAATTCAATACAGGCAACCATCGTCACCACCACCACATCTGCGATTGCCCCGCTAGGAAAAAGTAGAGTCGAATTGAAGATGTGCAAGAGAGTCGAATAGAATGCTGTCTACCTAGTAGTTTCCTCCCTAACAGGTGAAAATCAAAATAATTTGAATAAATTTAAATAAAATAAATTGCCTACTGTATCTGCAATAAACAGCGTCTTTTCGGTGTAGGGTTAGTTCGGTAATACGGAAACAGATTATGTATTTATCTATATAACGTTTGTTTTTTTTTTCTATCACCCATTTTCACAAAAGAATAGATGGTAACTGGAAAACAGAAAATGGATTTGTGTTGGGTGGCTATTACGAAAGGCAATAAAAAAATCTACTAAACGTGAGAAATAAAGTAAATGGGTAAATTAACACACACCAAAAAAAGGAAGGAAGAACAGAAAGGAGGAAGGATGGAAGATAGAAGGAAAGAGAGAAGGGAAGGAAGGAAGGAAGAAAAGAAAGAAAGAAAGGAAAAAAGGAAAGAAAAAAAACAAAAGAAAGAAAGAAGAGGGAAAGAAAGGAAGAAAGAATAAATAAATAAAAAAGAAAGAAAAAAAGAAAGGAATGGAAGAAAAATGAAAGGACGGAAGGTAAGAAAGATAGAAAGAAAGAAAGAAAGAAAGGGGAAGAAAGGAAAAAAGAAAGAAAGAAGGAAGGAAAGAAATAAAGAAAAGGAAAGGAAGAAATATTGAAAATAGACAGAAGGGGAGATAGAAAGAAGGGGAAAAAAGAAAGAAAGTAAAGAAAAGGAAGAAATAAGGAATCGTAGTACGCAAGTTCGTATCACAG
The DNA here is from genome assembly GCA_036873565.1 of Xipholeptos notoides. Classification (NCBI taxonomy): domain Eukaryota; kingdom Metazoa; phylum Mollusca; class Cephalopoda; family Idiosepiidae; genus Xipholeptos; species Xipholeptos notoides. The sequence continues at coordinate 8,864 of JAYKTE010058792.1, forward strand.
TCGTTCCATTTGCGTTCATATTCCAACTAAAACCCCTGTGAAAGGTATGGATCCCCACATTACTACCAGCCATAGGTTATATAGTGCATATTGTGTTATTAAAAGTGTGGACAAAAATAACGCTTACAAAAAATTGATTGTTCTTGGAAATAAATAACATAAAAAGGTTGATATGCCGTATGAAACAAGCAAACAAATAAAAGTAGCAATGAAACATTTTTAAAAGTAACTACAAATATACTTGTTAAAACTATATCATTGCTAATTCTGTATTCTGTTAGTGACTATTTCTCACAATTACAAAAAAAAAATAATAATAATATAATAAACTACAGGTTTGCCCATATCTTTTATTCATTTTACTCAACCCTAAAATGATTTCTGTAAGCGAGTTTTAAGTTCCATAAAGTAGTGTTCCTCATCATTTTGCTTCATATCTAACTTTCCAAAAATGTGTACACTTATTTTTTAGACTGTTGTCCACATGTATTTTGTGACAACTATAAATAGTTGAGGCTTGAGATTGGAGCAGTGGGAAAAGCTTGGTCTTTGGATACGTAGTACACGAGTTCAAATCCCAGTAAAAACCATTGATTCTCCATCAGCTGTCTCGGGCAGATGAGGCTCGTTAACTCGGTAGAGTAACTCATCTAGGTGAAGGGTAACACTGATTTAAAAAAGCCCAGGAATGAACTCATAAAAATTGGCCTTGTGTCGAACTTGGGTTGGTGCTCGACCAAGTAAATATCATATTCACTATATCTTGCAAAAGTGTCAGTACCGCCATATTTTGCCCTGAAGGTACCATTCGCTAACACTAAGTTTGCATTCTTAGTCATTTTCTGTCGGTTAAAAAAAAATCTGATGATCGATGAGGTGATTTGAAAAAAAAAAAAGAAAAAAGAAAGAAGGAAACTGTTTATAGCATCAGAGCTCTGAGTCAACATATTTTAGAAAATCTGATAATGGAATATGAGGAAAGAACGGGAGCGGAAGTAAATAAGTAATGGAGTTTGTAGAACAAATGCACATTTGGAAACAATTGAAGAAGAACAAAATCACAAAAGCAAAGAAATAAAAAAAAAGAAAAAAAAAAGAAAAAAGAAAAAAAAGGTTAAAAAAAAAATTCCAGGGAATAAAAGAGAGAGAGAGAGAGAGAGAGAGAAAAAAAATGGAAAGGAAGAAAACTAAAATCTTTGTTTTTGACATTTTTTTTCTTTTCTTTTTTCTTTTTTTTTGTAAATAGTAGACAACAATCCTTCAATACAGGCATCACAGAATTTTAGGAGGAAGCAGGGAAAAAATAAGCTAAAGTATTTCAGAAATATATTTTTATATATTGCTTGCCCATTGCTCACTTATTATAGATATACGCAAGTGTGCGTATATATAGTTACAAACATATAAATAAATGCACATATGTGCATACATGAAGGCATACACTCATACGGGCACAGACACACACACACACACACACGCATATATATATATATATATTGCTTACTTCTTGATATACATACAAGTGTGAATATATACTTAAGCCCCTATGTGTGCATACATGTGTGCATACATGTAGACATGTGTGCATACATGTATATACATATATTGCTTACTTATTGATATACGTACATGTGCGTCTATAAAGTTACAAACATAAATAAATGCACATATATGTAGGCACACATATATATGTATGTATATATTGCTCAATTATAATAACATATATATATAAGAGTGTATATGTATATTGTTGGAAGAAATTTATTCTGACTGACAATTGCCTAGTCTGGGAAATGATGGCCACTAAATAACCACGCTAGGCACAAGGCCAGTTTAATGTGTTCATTTTTACGCCGATGTTATTGTGTTCCCAAGATGAAATAAAAGGATTCCAATTTTTCAGTAGCATTCATGAGACAAGCAAGTCACAGTAACTACAAAGATCAAGAATTTCATTTCTAAACTTTTAAAAAATGACCTGACTATTGCGAAAAGGAACTTAAAATTATTGATTCAAATCTTGGTGCTTAAAATCTGACATTGTAGGATTAATCTAATACTTTATACAAGCGTTAAAATATTTTTACATTAGTGAAATTTTGTATCACTGATTTTTAATATTTCTTTTTATTTTGAGCTCTTATGTCAGTCATGGCTGGGAATCGAATAGGAAAACCAACTTTTAATTTGGAATCGTTACTCGAGATTTAATTAGCATTCTTAGTTTTGACACAATTATTTGTACCCTCATACTAGTAATAAATGATCTTTGATTGTTTTACGGCATATAAACCTTATTAGGTCATTTAATGCCGAGAACAATGGATTTTTGATAAACGTCCTTTTGGCCCACTCATAGCTTGTTATAATAATTCATTATGCATTATCTAATCCATAGCTAGTGTGGGGTTTCATACCTTTTCCCAGTCAAATAATAAACCCATATGGAACGAATGGTATTTAAACCCGTGTACTATGATTACAAACTCCGACTATCTATCCACTGTCCCAAGTGGACTTCCCCGTATGTGTGTGTGAGGGGTGGGGTGTGCTTCTCTGTCCCTGATACAACTTATCTCAAGGATGTATCTACTTGGTAAGCACTAACCAAAGTTGGGCACAAGGCCAGATTTACGTGCTCATTATATCATTGGGATTTTGTAATCAGTTTTGCCCTCCACTAGATGAATTACTCTCATAAAGTTGACAGGTATCATCCACCCGAGTTTTTGAGATCAGTGTTATCCTTACACCAAGACGAGTTAATGTCATTGAGGTGAGGGTCTCATCCTCCTGGGTTTTCGGCATCAGTGTTGCCTTTGACCTAGATGAGATACTCTCATTGAGTTATCATGTATCATCCACCCGGGCTTGTAGAATCAGTTTTGTCCTATATTTAAATAGGTTATTCTCATTGAGTTGACATGTCTCATTCACCCAAGCTTTTGGAATCAGTGTTATCCTTACAGCTTGATAAGTTACTCTCCCGAGTTAACGAGCCTCGTATGCCCGAGACAGCTGAAAGTTAATGTCATGGTTTTGACTGAGATTTGACCCCGTGTAATACAATTCCAGAGTCCATCCTTTTATTAATGCTCCACCCTCGCTGCCAATTTCTCTTGAGGAGATTGAAGAAATACGAAAATGATTTCAAGGGTTTTCGCAAGGGTAAAAAGGTTGAGAAACCCAGCTATAAATAGAAAGTGTGTTTTCTAATTACAGATTTGCTCTTCGCATTCATAAGGCTTGAAAATGTTTCATTTTGGAATCTGATCAAGAATAATCAATATCTTTTTGTTGATCTTGTTAGCCAACAAAATAATGAATTCAAGAAAACTGTTCATTAGAAAGAGAGGGAAGGGGGGAGAGAGATAGAGAAAAAAAGATAGAGAAAACAAAAAAGAGAGAGAAAGAAAGAGAAAGAGAAAAAGAGAGAGAAAGAGGAAGAGAAAAGGAGAGAGAAAGGAGGAGAGAGGGAGAGAGAGAGAGAGAGAGAGAGAGAGAGCGAGAGAGAGAGAGAGAGAGAAATGATATAATGAGAAAGAGAGATATAGAGAAAGAGACATAAAAGAGATGAAATCTCTCTTCGTTCAATATTCAAAAAGATTTATAGAATTTTACGGGTACACCTCTTAAAATAGCTTTAATAATATACATATATTTCACATTAAAAACATTTTTCCAAGATATATCATTTAGCAATGAAATGATTTAAGGTTTCTATGATAATTATTAAACTAATTAAATATCCTATACTTGCAGAATTCAAGGGATCTCATTATCTTTTAATGATCCCATCTATGTTGAGCTGACCTTCATCAATATAATTACGAAATTTGGCTTAATTTGCACAGAAAATGGAGTTCTGTCAGGGAATCTTCAGAAGTAAGTAATTTGTACAAATTGATCATTATCTGAGAACACAGTTAGCGAGATGTTTACAAACGGTGGTCTTTTACTAAGAGAGGTCTCTTATGACCTAAGCGGGTGAGGTCTCTTATGACCTAAAGCTAACAGCTTGGATTTAGGAGTTGTAAGAAATTAATTTAGATTTTAGAAACTCTCATAGATGTACTTTTCATTAGTTTTTACTTTTTTCTAGAGAAAAAAAATGCATTTTTGTGTAATTTTTGGAGCAGATGATTCAGGTATCTAATAAAAAAGACATTATTTTAGTGCCTTTTTATTATCAAACTAACTGCTGGAATGTGGGATGCACAAGGACAAAACAAAACAGAACACAGGAACAGAGAATATAACAGTGTATTAGCAAATATGCATCGGTATCTCCGCTAAGCGTGAAAACACAGAGTGGGGACATCTACTCTCCTTCAGTCTGGAATCCTATTCTGTCCGTCGGTAAATCCTGGTTACAGGAAGTTACTGCGATTAGTTTACCCCCTAGGCTTAGTACTGGGAGTCTCAAAATACTCTGAGGTTTCAAAAAACTCCATAACAACCGGAAGACTGATCCAGGCCGTAACGAGCGAGGAGAGGTCTTCCTGCTTAACAACAGCAATAATAATCATAATTGTAAAATTAATAATTGTGTTGATATTACTATTTCTATACTCATGATCATTATTTTTCAAATTTTGTATATCTAATCGTAGAATTATTATTATTATTATTATTATTGTTGTTTGTGTTTATATTATTAATTTATATTTATGATTATTATTTTTAAAATTTTGTATATTACTGATAGAAGTATTACTAGTATAATTATTATTAGTGTTTATCTTATTAAAGTTTTAATTATGATTATTATTATTATTATTATTCAATATCTGTATATCTACCCATATAATTATTACTAGTGTAATTATCATTAGTGTTTATGTTATAAATGTTATGACCATGATTGTTATTCAATTTCTGTGTATTATTTCTAGTATAATTCTTATCAATGTCTACGTTTTACGTGTTATAGTTATTATAATTGTTATTGAATTTATGTAAATGTGTTCAACAACAACAACAACAGCAGCAGCATCGATTAGAGTTACCCATTATGGTGAGTACTGGATATTTCGGAATAGTATGAGATTGCAAAAACTCTTTAAAAGCAGGAAGACTGATCTTAGCCCGACGAAGTAAGGAGAAGTCTTCCTGCTCAACAACAACAATAATGACAGCAGCAACAGCAGCCATGATCAGTAAGCAAGCAATTATTCCTTCTTGTGCATCAACTAATATTGGAGCTAGAAGCTGTTGTGTTCCGTCTCTAGCAAAAAGCATTCCCTTCGTAGCTTCATCAATTAACATAAGCCTTCATTTTGTAGATGACTGAATGTTTGGCCTGGAAGGTGTTTTCATCTTATAAACAAATTACTTTCCAATCTATTTTTCTATGTTTGGCCCTTTAGGAAGCTTAGGCCTGTCTTTCTGTCTTTCTTCTATTTTACCAATTTTGCTTTTTCATACCTATAAAACTACTAACAATATATTTTTATTTTTTTTAATTTTGACTATTCATAAGTCAGATTTACAAAGAATTTAACAACAAACACATTTTTTAAACTACACATTTTCTATTGTTCTTTCAGAAAATATAGCAGAGCTTCGAAAATGATTTCCAAAAAGCATTTGGAGCCCAATTTAATTAAACCCTTTATTGTGCTATAGAAACTGTCAAACTGAAAGACACCGCAGAAAGCCAGCAATGAATGAGAGCCCGCACATAAACATACGGATTGCGCTTTATCACTTGCTTTCACAACTCTAAAATTGACGAAGCCGTCTCCTAACTGTGCTGACAT
>JAYKTE010058903.1:0-24303 GCA_036873565.1 Xipholeptos notoides
ATACAGTTATGAGTAGAAATATATATATATATATATTTCCTTTACTCATTGTTTTTTTTTAAGTTGAATTATTTGTAAATCAAAATGTACATTGTTCTTCTTTTAAACACCTGCGCTTAGCAATAGCATGCATCAGGATTTCATGACTTCATATTTTGACTTTTTTTTGGGGGTGGGTGGATTTTTTGGTTTTGTTTTGTTTCCTTTTTCTAGAAGTGGGGGGTGCGTAGAGTGATATTTCACCTCTGGGGTACGCATTGTCTGACAATTTCAATGGGATATTTGTGACATCTTTCTTATCTTGTATGTTTATCCAACTTTTTTTTTTGGCTTTTGTCTCCGACTCAAAAAGATTTCCTGTATCAGAAGAAGTGAAGATAGCAGAGAAAGAACATATATATCATCTCTATAACTATATATATATATATATATATATATATATATAGATATATATATATATATATATATATATGTGTGTGTGTGTGGGTGTGTGTGTGTGTTTGTGTGTGTGTGTGCATGCACACTTAGACGCACAGTCCTCTATTCTTTCATTCAAGAAATTTATGCTAATTCCTAAAAATTTTTTCTTTACAAATACATTTTTTTCATCTCATCCAGGCAGTTCTTGCCTTCTTTCACAACCCACACTCCACTTTTTAGTCTCTCTCCATCTCTATCTCCATCTTCCTCTCTATTAGTGTCTTTTTCTCCCTCTCTATCTCTCTCTTGATGTCTTTCTCTCTCCATCTCTTTATCTCTCTGTCTCGCTTAGTGTCTTTCTCTCTCCATCTCTTTTTCTTTCTTTCAGCCTCTTTCACTCTGCATCTCTTTCTATCTCTGCATCCCTTTCTCTCTCTTTCTTTCCCTCTCTCTCTCTATCTCTCTCTCTCTCTCTCTCTCTCTCAAATACTATTCCCTGCAATTATCACAATACTTTCTCTCAGAGTGCTAACCATTTTCAAAGTCTACTTCTTCTTTTACTCTTGGGTATTTTCACCATTGTTTTTTTTTTCATTTTTTAAAACTCACACACGACTTTTAGTGCCTTCTAATAGTTGTACTTGCCATCATTATACTCTCTTCTAATTACAGAGAAGCCTTTTTTTTTCAAATCACAGTTCTGTTTAGTATTCCTCCTCCTACCTATTTTTGCTCTCTCTCTTGTTTCACTTTCTTTTTCTCTAATAATTACACCCAGGTTTGTTATCCATTATAATTAAAGCTACTTTGAACTGATTTGAGTCCTGCTGCTGCTAATTATTATCACTTATCCAAACTTCTCCATCATTTTATTTTTCCTTTTTCATTTCTACGGATTGATTTTATAAGTACTAAATTCCTGGCTTACTTGAAACCATAATAATAAGATTTGCATTTCTACTAGTTTAATATTTAATTAGTTATACTTTAGATTTTATTTATTATTTAAATAAAAAACGGAAAATATTTCTCAACCCAAGAAGAATAAACATTTAAGAAACAAAAAACAAAAAAACAGAACAATCTATCTAAATTTATACAATTCTTGTTTAAAAGTACTATGCAACCATTTTATGTGCAGGTAGGTAGGTAGGTAGTTTATGCTTTTTAATGGCTTAAAAATGGTAACATTGTTCTCAGTAAACATTTTGAGCTTATAATTGTATACACCAATTCTACATGTATGCTTCAACTCCTGATATATGTATCATTTGAAAGAGAGCAGGTCCGTATTATTAAACAGACTCATTAATAAGATATGATTATTTGAATGCTGAGTTTTTGGATGATTACTCTCCTCTAATTCATCTTGAAATATTGTTTATATATATTTATATATATGTATATATATATTCAAACATATGTTATTGAAAAGAATCTTAGTTTTTAATATTTTCTTTTCAAATTGTTATTGTTTTCTAACAAGAGTTTTATTTTTTTTTACAATACATTTGAATAACAACATTCTGCCTTAATATACTAAATTTATGAATATATATATATGCATATATAAATTTGTATATAAATGGAACTTTGTCTATATGTGTTTATGTGTCTTCATTCCTTAAGTGTGAGTGTGATGTGTGAGTTTGTTCCCTATTGACTCCAAAATGGCTGGGCTGATTTTCTTGAAAATTCACATGCTTGTACTTTATGTGTCTGGTTAGATAGATGTTGTTTTAGAATACCCTGATAAGTATCAATAATTGGAAAAAATCAGCATCTGGAAGGAAGAGCAGGGCTACAATTAAGAGTAAAACCATAAAAATTGCCAATATAAACACTTAACTGTTATTTGGGCCAATTGATAAAGCGATTGTTTTTTATGATGGGGTCGGTAGTTTTGAATCTCACTTACCATTTGGAATGGTAATAACATTGCATGTCACTTATGAGATCCAATAAGATCAAAACAGCTTTCTGGCACTATAAGTTATAATTTTGCGTTGAATCATAACAAGTTGCATGGGCAATGCCAGGCTATTCTGTTAGCATATATATATGAAACAATTAAGATGAGGACAATATTGTCCAAATTTTGTATTCAGAGCAGATATGTTATGACAATAGTTTAGAGTTATGTCATTGCACAGTTGTTGAATATCAACTTAGTGTTTAACTATCAATTTGTCAACAAAAGCCACATGTTTTTAGAAAGAAATGTCCCTGACAGAGTACCATGAAGGTTGATAAAATAACAAAGCAAAGACAAATTTTCCTATATCTCTGGTTATAAATGAATGTTCTATTACGCACCCAAAAACAATATGCAAAGGAGTTTAATAAAGGCTTATTAGAAAAATAAGTCTTTCTGCCTATCTTTTGATGTCTGTATATTCGTTCCTATTGGAACAATAAATATCTTTAAAGGCTTTTCTGTGTCAGCTTTGATTATCAATACCAGAGAATATATTGCTCAATAAGAAGTATGAAGGAATAAATAACTACATTTTTTCTTTTCTTTCTTGAAATGTAAATTCTGCCAGAATTTTGAAAATACTTTTTATTGGTTTGGAATTATATTTCAGTCACTTAATTGATTGATATTATACAATTCATAACATGGAGATTATTTTTTTTACAACTTTCTTTCTTTAACTTTTATCCATCATAGATTCATGACTAATCAAATAAACTGGAATCAACTACATTATATAATTCTCACCAACCTTTCTTTAATTTTTTTCATAATCTTTCTATACATGTCCTCTCTTTATTCATTATTTATTCATCTTTCCAGATACAGTATACTTAGCTGTCCATATATAAGTATATTCTTGACAGGTTTTTATCTATTTCTTTGTTCGTCTTTATAAATGCACTATTTCCTGCTTAGAAAGCACTTGCACAACATGCAGGCTTTAAAAATTCATTGAGAAAGTGTGGTAAATGGTGAACAATATACTTACATTGATAGACATGTATCTATATGTGAGTGGTGAAAAAGAACATATGTTACCTACATCATCATTTCTTTTTTTTGTCTTCGTTGCATTTATTTACTGACATAAATAGAATTTTTTTAAGTATATGAAATGAGAATAAAAGAAAATCAGATTATTTGATGAAAAGAATAAATGGTCGTTTTTTTATTATTATTTAAGCAAGGAAATAACAACAGTAATAAAGAAAATGAAATCATCAAATTGCTGAAGAAAAGAAATAACAGAAGCAATAATTCTAAATCAGAAATTCTACAACTTATTAACAATAATAATAAAAAATAATGCATTTTCATATAGAGTTGTAACCTTGCCAAAGTTCTGTTCTATGCTGACTCTAAAATCAAGACTTGTATTGTTGCTGGTTATAATTTGGTGCATGCCACACTTAGGCAATTTTTTTCTAAGCAATAAGGATTTTTTTATTTTTTATTTTTTTCTCCATGACTCAGATAAATGTTATTTGGACCTTTTTCTTAGACATTTTTTTCTTTATCCAGCTATCTACTTGATTAGAATTTTTTACTTCTAATTTCTTACATTCACTGGATATCTTTTTGTGGAATGTAAAGCCATTTTTGTTTTGGATAAAATTTGTCCTAGCTTGTGGTATAAAACGTAAAAACCTTTTATAATAAAAAGGAAATAAATTATTCCATCTGTAAAAGTTTATCCCAGTAGTAGTAGCAGCAGTAGTAATCCCAGGTACATAGTAGTGATGGTAAAATTTATAATACCAATAATAATAATAATTTAAACTGTAAATTCATGCAAGGAGAAAGAGGGAGTTTTGTCCATTCAGCAAGAAAAACACATAACTGAAGGCCCCTGTTCTGTCAAAGGGATTATATAGTAAAGCTTATATCCATTTTCTTTTCTGATTGGTCTATTTTTCCTATATCTCTGGTTATAATTAAAATGACTTGAATCTTATCAGTTATACTGTCTTGCTGAAGCAGAATTGGACCCGTTGCAAATACATTTGATAATTTTTGGAATGCAATGGCTTTACAATTTTAAAAAGATTTTAATTCATAAAATTATCCTTTGAATTTTAAAGCACTAAAAGTTTTCAATAGTTCATCTTATGATTTTAGATAATGCAAAATGTTTCAAAAATATTTATATATGATGCTGATTCCAAAATTATCCACACTTTCATCAAAACATATCTTTAGTATAAAGTATCCTTTCTCACTCACTCTCCAAATCATATTTTGATACAAATCTGTCCTTCAATAGAATTTTAAAAAGCCACAAAATTTATCTTCCAAAATTCCAAAGTTTTAAAATTCATTTTTAATATCTATAAAACAAACTCTAAATGATTATTCCTTCAGAATGGTAGAAATATCTGATGTTACTGATGTTGATATGCAGGAGGGTCCTAGGTTGCTCTTATATATTATATGTCCAGAAAGTTTGTATGGTCCTCATCATTTTCAGAACACAGTATGATATCTCTCAAGGTTGTTTATGAGATGAGACACAAAGAATGATATGGAGAGAGACAGAGAGAGAGAGAGAGATATAGAAAGATGGGAAAAATTTAAGAACTTTTTAAATTAGCTGAATCTTTTATTTCAATAAGAGAAAAAGGATTCTCAAAATATTGAAATTTTATTTAAAGAACATAGAATTCTTTTAAACTAAATCAACAATAGAAAACGGATTCTGAAAATACTGAAATTTTTGCAAGTAAAAAAAAATGCTTTTAAATATAAACACCTTGTTCTTTTAGAATCCTTCAGATAAGGCTTGATATTTTTTGTATCATTTTGTTGTGAAGCTAAGAATGATAAAGGTGAGGACAATAATTCAAACAGTTTGTGCCAAATAATATAACTTTTTATAAGTTTTTACATTTTGTTGTTTCCTTTGTTAGATCCTTTTAGCATTAGGAAAATATGATTAGGTTTCATTGTTTTAAGACATCTCAATCTTTATAGTTATGAAATGTTGGTATCAATTAAAGCTTATTTTGTATCTATGAATGAAATTCTTAGAATAACAGTATAGTAGTGTTTCTGAAAACAAACTGGACTAGGGAAAGAAAGGATTTCCTTTCCTCTATTCTAGTAATCCAAAAATAAACATTACATCTCATGAAGCATTTAGGAATGGAAATAAAAATTTTGATATAAGTGAAAATTATCATAAATCAAAGGTCTCTATTGCTCTAGATTTTTCATTCTGTAACCTAACCTTACGGTGGTAAAAAAACAATGGCTGAATGAATGCCAATACTTATGTGAATATCATAATATTTTCCCAAATAATGCAGATATTGCACATTTGTGAGAATTTAATAATAACAACACACTTTTGAATAAAACCATAATTAAAGACAGTGAATATTGTATTAATTAATTCTTTATGATGAGGTTTCATAATTTATGTATTAATTCCATTTGAGGACTATTGTTCTCATCTTTATAGTTGTTATTGTGCCACATTTCAGTCAACCTATCCTCTGGCCTTTTTCAGGTGATTAATCGCAACACCGGATAGGAATGCTGAGTCTTGTAACCATATCCCCAGTAATCACTGCCTTTCATGCTTTCTGCTCAAAGAATAGAACTCAAAAATTCTGCCCTAGACATAGAACCAAAAAAATTACCTATGCAAAAACATTAGCTGCTCATTTGCATTAGAAAAGTATTGTCTGCTTTTTAGCATTTGTGGTTCAGTTTTCATGGCAAGAGGGACTTGTTGAAATGTGACAGTCAGTGCTTGCTCACTGGCTTGCTGAATTTCTCTCTTACCCCCATAAAAAAAAATCTGTCTCTGTCGGTCTTCCCTCATCTGTTCTGTGTTATTGGATTTTTTTTCCTCAAAGCATGGAACCAAAAACTCACCTATCTTGGTGTTTTTGCCTGATGGCTGAATCTAACCACAGTTTTTAAGGAAGGAACTTTTCTGTCAGTTCTCTGACCTAAAAAATAATGCATGAAACATTCTTGTATTTTATTGTTTAATTGGCTTGTTACATTTTATTCCTTTATTTTTACATATAATTCATTCTAAATATAGATTTTTTTAACATGAAATGGAAGATATTTGCTGCTTTAATGTAATAAGGCTTCATATGCTTAATATAATTATCACATTTTTCTCATAATATACTATAAAAATGGAAAAAATTAAATATCTCAAAAGTGAAAATATAATAGAATAGAATTTACTTAACAAGTTGACAAAATTAAGAAAAATCTCAAACCAAAAACTAGGAAACTCTACAGGTTTATCAATCCATGAAGGGTTTGTTGTCTGCAAGACCTTTATTTGTACTGCAGTTCAGTTATTGTAGATTTATCTCATTAATGTTTAACAAAGCTTTGTCAAAGAGCTTAAAATTCAAATTTAACAATTTGTGCAAATAGCGGCATATTTGAAGTATGAATAATATGAATTGATAAGAATGATGACTATAATAACAACAGCAAGAACAAGTGTTTCTCTAATATTACCAAGCCATATGTTTCATTGCCACAAGGTAAAAGATTAATGCACAATGTGTACAGTTGGATGAAGGGGGTTGCTTGATGAAGAAAATATTTAATACTCTCTGTGGGGGGCATGGTGAAGGAGGTTGATTTTTTGAAAATAGAAATCATTAGTCTAAAATGAAATGATGAAAAGTCGAAAGAAAAGTGATGAAGGATTTCAGTTGACAATTGGTATGTGGACTCAAATATGACAACGATGGACGACGGTGGTGCACCTGTCGTTGTCATCCATTTAGCTGTAATCATTACCTTCCAGCAAACGAATGAACCAAGAAAAATAAAAATATATCAGAAGATGTAAAAACAAAGAAGAAAAAACAGGAGGATTGGAAGCTTTATCAGGACAAAAAAAATAATGGCAAAATATTTGTAAAGTTTTTCAAAATAACTAGAAGACAAAGGCTTTGTCATCGTTGTCCAGATCTCATTATTCATAGAAGCATCAAACTAATGTAAGAATTGTTTACCATTCAAAAACTGGTGTTGATTTTAAAATTTATTTCAGTCTTTAATTGGGAAAAAGATCAGAAGAATGAGAATTTTTCTAATTAGCTTCTCTATTAAGCCAGATGACTTTTTTATTTGTCTATTCTATTTTTTAGATTTTTTCTTATTCATTAACTACTAACCCACCCTTTTTCCACCCCGCTAAAAGTAAACCGAAATTTATAAAATGTAAGAAAAATAGAAACAGCAACAAATAAGATTGCTGTTTAAACCCAAACACTAAAACTTAAAAAAAAAATGTTTAATTTTAAAAAAAAAATCTATCTTTGAATTTTTTTAATTTTCTAAAACTTAAAAAAAAAAGATTTTTGTACCTTAAAGTCTTTATTGAAGATAAAATCTGAGTAAAACAAAAAGGATATAATGTCATCATGACATTGTTTTTTTACTTGAATGTTTTTGGTATAAGATTTAGATTTAAAGTTTGGAGTGGGGGATGTTACTGCTTTTTTGGTTCTTGAATTTAGGTCTTTTTATTTCTTTCTTTTTCTACTTTGTTTTTTTTTTTTTAACTTTTTTTGTATTTTGGTATTTTTCTCTTATTATTTATTGTTTCTTTAAATATTTTTTTTCTAATTCTCTTATCTATCTAATCAGATTTTTGTCAGTATTTTTTCCTAGGTTTTGTATTCTTGCTTTTAAGTGTCTGTGAAATTGTTTTATTTTGTTTTGTTGTTTTGGGGAAATTTTTTTCTACATATTTTGGATAGTTTTTTGTCTAATTTTGTAGTGTTTGAAGCATTTTCTCCCCCCCCCCTTTTTTTTTATCAGCATCTCTTTTTTAGGGGTTGGAACTTTTCTGTCCTCTGTTTTTTTTTCTGTGTCTATTTTCTTTGTTTTTCTCATGTCCATTCTTGGCTATGTTAGGTTTTGGCTTTGTTTCTTATGTAACTTTTTTTACCAATACCATTTAAATGTATTTCCATTGTTTTTGTTTTCAATTCTTTCAGTTTTTATATTCTTGGTTTGTGCATCTTTGTCAGGTTCTATGTACCCATGTGCATCTCTGTCAGGGTTTGCATGCCTATGTGCATCTTTGTCTGTGTCTGTGTGCATCTTTGTCAGGATTTGTGTGTATCTTTGTGCATCTTTGTCTGGGTTTGTATGTTTTTGTGCATCTTTGGGTTTTTGTGTCTTTGTGTATCTTTGTCAGGATGCGTGTGTATCTTTGTGCTTTTTTGTTCATCTTTTTTAGGGTATGTGTATCTGTGTGCATCTTTCTCAGGGAATGTGCATCTTTGTCACAGCATGTGTGTCTGTGTGAATCTTTGTCATGTTATGTGTGACTGTGTGCATCTTTGTCAGGTTTTGTGTGCCCGCTTTTCTCTTTTGAATTTCTTTTTTATGAATTTTCTTGGCTTTTTTCTTCTTTTCCTTTTCTTTTAGAGGCATCTTTCTCTTTTACTTCTTTGTTAGTCACTCCCAATGCTTTCTTTTCCTGGTTTTTCAAGTCACTTTATAATTACTCATTCAGTTTCTCAAATGGATTAATCGCTTATTTACCTGATCAGTACTCGTCAGTAATTCAGAGGTTAGAGGTCACTTCCACTTCACAGGTACAAATTAATTCACATATTTCTCTCTCTCTCTCTCTCTCTCTCTCTCTCTCTCTCTCTCTCTCTCTCAGATCTTCTTTTATTCTCGACCAATTAAAGATGGAGCAAAAATTAATTGAAAATATCAAAAGTTTTGAACATTTTTATTTTATTTTGTTTTTGAAGGAAACTTTTGCTTGAGCAGTTAAAATAAATGTGGAAAAGATTAATATTTTAAGAATTTAAATTTTGCCTATAAGATTTTTTTCAAAATTTGTGCTGTATTTTCTGTGAAGTCATTCTTGAAAGAAAAAATTATTTTTATCAAAGACTAACATAAAAACTAAAAAAAATTGACTTTGTGTTTTTTTCAGAATATCAACCTTTTTTTTTAGGTCATTTAATGCCGAGAACAATCATTTTTGATAAATGTCCTTTTATCCACATTTAGTTTTTTTAAAAATAACTTTGTATGCACTATTTAATCCATAGCTGGAGGGAATGTGGGGATTCGCACCTTTCCCAAGGGTATTAGTCCAAATGTGAATGCAAACAAAACGACTTGGATTTGAACTCGCATATTATAATTCTATAGTCTGACTGCCTATCCAATGCCCCAAGTGGACCTCCCCTAAAGAAGTGTATGATTACTATACATTAAAAGAATATTTTACAAAATCTGAACTCATTTCTGGTCTAGTCTATCAATATCAACACTGGCCTCTCAACAAGAGAGCTTTCTGGTATAGTTTTTATAACTTAGACCTACAAGAGTTGTTCCAAAAGTAATGGCACCTATGTTTTTAAGTTATTTTTAAAAGTTAAAGAGCTATGAAGACAGGAGTGGTACTATTAAAATGAGTGACCACTTGTGCTCCAGAACTTATTTTTCTACATAGTCACCACCATTCTCAATGCACTTTTAAAAGATAAAACTTATAAAATAAGAGGCATTTCTTTTGGAACAACCCTTGTATTTGCTTCCCAATGATGCTTGTGTTAAATAGCTAATCGACTATTTTATTTATAAGTGGTAGACATTGTTTACTTTTGTTGTTGGCTGTGATGTGATGTAGTGTATGACCTGTTGTTGGGGCAAGATGGAATGAGCAGAAGCTAAAACAACCCAATAACACATATATAGATTAATTCATTAACTGAAATTTTAATTTCTATTTAACTAACTAACCTTATTTAATAAAGTTGTCTCTCTGAGACCACATAAAATGGTCTTAACAATTTTTAGCTAAGTGAAGAATAGGAAGAGAGAAAGAAATAGAGAGAATCAGAATGAATCTTAAAACTTCGGATCAGATCCTGCTTGGCACTGATATTGCCCACCTTGGGTCTGGTGACACCTGCAATAGATCTACATTCAAAGTTCAACCTTGTTTAGTTGTAATTCTTTTGTAAAATATTAATGAGGTTTGTAGTGTAGTCAATACGGCTAAAAGTTAGGAATTGTAGAAATTCAAATCTAAATTCTAATCTGCTCAAAAGATTTATCTAAAGAACCAAAGAATTCCAGAATTTCTTATCCACAAAAGTTGATATATTATCAAATAAAGAAACCAAACTAAATAAAACTTTGTCCCTAGATTCACTTTTAAATTAAAACTCATGACTTGAGATCCAAATTAGCACATAATTATTATTTTAAAGTAAATACTCTGGGAAAATGCATGAATTTTACCCTGTCTTTGCAGTTGGTTAAATTATGCAATAACTTCTAACTATTCTTTTAAATATTGACTAATACACATGAAATCACATAAAAGGTTGATATGTTGCGAATAAAAAATCAACCCAACTTTTACTTTCTTTTAGATATGGTGTTTAATTAAAAAAATTTTTTAATAGTTTATCACTGAAACCTATCAACCCTGAGTCGTAGAAATCAACTGAATCTCAATGATACTAAAAGTATCTGTAATTTTAATGACTCATCTCTTATGTAAACATGGGAGCAGGTTTCATACTGCTCCTTCCAAATGGACCTAATCAGTCACAGGGGGGGGTATGAAGAAAAATGCAAAAAACCCAAAACAACTGATAATAATAATGAAAGATTGAGGTGTCCATTGTGAGCAAGCTGCTAGTTTCAGACTGCTAATCATTTGTAATAAGAGCTTCTGAAGTTACTGATTTTAATTAAACCCACTACTCGTCAAGGACCCTTTGAGTTGTTCAGATTTGAGCCGACCAAAAACAGTAGGGTTTGTTTTTGCCAGTCTTGTGTAGACAGTTAATTATAAGGCCACTACATTTTGAAAGTTGGTACAGGAAGAACAGGACTGCTGGGAAATGCGAAGAGTTTTTTGTTTTGATTTCTTTTTTTTATCAGGTAGTTATTCGACCAAAGAGCGTTAGTTTGCTGATGCACTAGAAGAAGGACTAGATTTGCTAATAATACCAAGACTTCCCTCAAAAACTACAATTTATTTCTCTTTTTCTCCCTCTCTTTTTTCTCTCTTTCTTTTTCTTTGTTACTCCTTTTCCCAATCGTTGCGCTTTGTTTTTCGGTCGTAGCTTTGCATAAAAGAAAGCAGATATTATTAAAGAAAAGTTGGTATGTAGTTTATAAAAAAATTAAATAAATAAATAAAGGTAAGAAAGAAAAAAAGGTTCTTTCGATGAGCTAATCACTTTGGTTAGTGTTCTTTAATTATCAAATGGTATGGCATGGAGGAGTTGTCAGCCTCTGAATCCTCCTCTCCTGATATTTTCTTTTTTTTTTGGAAATGCTGTAATGAATAAAATATAGAAAAAAAAAATAAAGTCTAGTCAATATCAGGGATACTAGTAGTGAGTCCAGCTAAATTAAATGAAAAGCAATGATTACTCATTCTTGGAATTTACTAAAAGATATAAGAGTAACCATTAACGGATAATCATCATTTTTCCTACCCAAATTAACATTACTTTCCTCTTTGCATGATTCAAGGCCAAAATCTTCAGAAGAATTCTTACCATCATTGGGTTTTCACTTTTCCCTGAATTGAAAACAACTTTTTTTTTAAAGCAAGTCCATTGCTGTAATAGTAATTCTTAAAGAATTACTCACTGCTTTTGTTAATTTTGAGTGTATTATTGCTGTTGTTGTTTCCAGTCTTTTGCTATTTTCATTTTTGCTTTTCCTTTTCATATAATTGATAGGAAAGTCATCTACCAAATCTTCAACTGAAAAGTGGATTAAAGGTTTTTTTTTAGTTTCTTTTTTTTTTGGGGGGGGGTATTGTTGTTGGTAGTGTTGATGAAGAAAGTAGTGTCTAGGTTTTGGAAGAAAGTGTTTAAAGGATTTAAACAGCATTCATTAGAAAAATATTTAGTAAAATTTAAGGTTCTTACAAATGTAAATTGTATTAAAACAATTTTTGTTGTCATTTTTTGTTCATGCCTTCAAAGTTTTCTTTTGTTTTGTTTTGTTTTAGTATTTTATTATTTAGTATAAGAGCAATTCAGGAAAGCTTTTATCAACTGCCCTCAAAAAACAACTTGATAATTTCCAAATTCTGTTAATGTTTTTAAATAGTATTTATTCATTTTTTAAATTGAAATTTTTTTTCTTTTTTGGTGGGTGGAACATTTATACTTTTTTGCTGATTTTAATTATTTTCTGATATCATCTATTGGAAAAAAAAAAATATATATATATATTGCCATAGTCAAAAATTTATAAAAATTTAAAGAATCATCCAATATATATGAAATTTTCTACAATTGTTTTTTCAAACAAGAACTTCATGAAGAATTAAATTTAGAAAAACAGATCTAAAAACATTGCAACTTCCAATTCTTAAGAGTCTTTAGCTTTTATAAGCATTATTATTATTTTGGTTTATTTTCAACTTTAATCTCTTTACACTGCACTTGCTTGTCCATGTAACCCAAAACCTATCTACTCAGTGACATATTTTTTTCTTTTTTCTTAACTTCACCAATTTGCACTGTTGGTTGTCACTAAAATGACAGTTTTCCTATTAGATTATACCTAAAAACATAAAAAGGTTACATATTTTTAGTTTCTTATACAAAAAAGAAATGTTTATTGAAACAGAATTTTGTTTTATGAACTTCTAAAAATTGTGAATTCAGCCACAAGTTAACATTTTCTCACCAAAAAAAGCTGAGAAAAAACATTTTTTCATTTATAAACTTTTTCTGCAAATATATCAAGTGCTTTTATACTCATTAAAAAATAATAGAAACGCCAAAGAGACAAGGTAATTTGCTTTTGGTAGAAAGTAGATTAAAAAAAAACAAAAAAACAGGTAATGTGTTGATGGTTTGTTTCACTAAAGACAGCCCGTTTGTTCCCCACCAAAATTTCTTGTTTTAAAAAATTATGAAGTTTGATAAACTATTAAACAAATTAGTCTAAACTTCTGCCTTTTGGAACCACATATTATCAAGCCTCATCTCAAGGATTCCACTGATGATGAGGACAATAGTCTTCAAACTCAAAGTATACATTATCAAACCCTTTGTCAAAGATTCTAGAGAAGATAGCAATAATAATGAGGACAATAATCTTAAAACATTATGAAGCCTTCTGTAAAAGATTTCAGTAAAGATAATAATAGAAATGAGGACAGTAGTTAAAAAATTTTGAAACAAAAATTACCAAGCCTCATCTTAAGGATTCCAGTAAATATAACAACAATGAGGAAAAAACATTTTAATTGTGGGCATTTTGTATTTTATCAAATTATTTTGATAAATGCTTTTCTATTTGTTTTCTAAACATCTTAAAAAGAAGTTTGACTTTTGTTTTCATAAGATTTTAAATTTGATAGAAATGCATCAACATTTTTCAAAAGCATGAATCAGGCATTCGAGATTTTATGTTAAAATGAAAGTACAGTCCAAATATAGTTTTACCAATTTTGTACCTAAAAAACTGATACATTTTCACACATAAAATTTTTATCAATTAATATAGGTTCTTATCATTGATGTCTTAGAGTGAAACTACAAAAATTAAGTTGATTTAGAACTAATGACAAATGAACAAAAATTTCTTCTTTTTGGTTTTACTTAACATATGAGCATATGTTTAAGGGAAAAATATGTTGATGTAATTTTTTTTTTTAAAGAATTATTTTAAATACTCAAAAGCATCTTTTCCTGAAAATTTTTCATTATTTGTTGCTTTTTGTTTGATTTTACCATCCTTATCACTTGTTCTATTGGATATTAATTGAGTTTTCTGTTATGCAATGCCTTGCCTTGTCATATTAGGGGTGGTATAGGTTACAGTTGAGTAACATGCATCCACTTTTTTTTAGATTTTGATAGTGGCAATTACATTGCGAAAAGTTTGATCGTGGTTATAATTTGTAATTGACAAGAGTAGACAGGTTGTTTTTGTCCTTTATTTCTAGTCTATAAAATTAATCATCATGATATACTATGGGTCAAGGGATAACCTTTGAAGATAGTGCAGTTTGTTTAAAAAGATGCTTGTTTTAAAAAGTATAAAACCAAAAGAATGGAATTATAATTATCTTGAACTTTTTTTATCAGTCACAGTATTTTCGTAAACAAAAACATATGTGCTAACTGGTGTTTGTATTTTTTAATGTTGATTGCTTGGTTTTCATTGGCCTGGTAACTTTATTTCTCGGCAATAAATTTCTTGTAAATTGTTATGTGAATTTATGAAATGAATTTTCATTATCATCATTATTAGAATTATTTGGACTTCTACTCTCATCTTTATTTTTATATACTCAACGCTTTCTTTGCTTGTCTGAATTCTTGAAATAAGTTTTGATTATAATCATTTTTAGAATTATTCCAATATGTATATATATATATAACAATAGAAATTAGATAAAATAATCTAACAATAATATTTTTATATTTTATTCTTAAAGCAGTATTGATAAAAAAAACAATAAAAAACCACAATCCACAAACAGTGGTTAAAAAGTTAAAGATGTAGTCTTTAATTCAGCCAAGATCATTTGAATGTCAACCGAAAAAAAGGTCAGGCTGCAAATTATTTTTTTATGGAATGTCCCATATTAAATTTCTTTGTTTTTTTATCCTTTGAGATGAGGCTTCATAACTTGTATATTCATATTTTTGGACTTTTGTCCTCATCTTTATAGATTTTTGCCATGTTTCAGCTAACTAATCCTTTCAACAATATCTTTTCAACAATATCTTTTGATGATCTTTAGAGTCTGACTATTCTATCATTATTTAAAGAATGGTGTATATAACTGATCTTCAAAATAACACCTTGTTGGATCAAATAAATAACATTGAAATGAAAGGCTTGTTTTTAACTTGAAGCTAATTAGTTTAAAACAGGATTTGATTAGAGCACATAGAAGGAAAAGAAATTTACTTTTGGTTGGAAGGATAATAGTTTCACACACCATAGATTTATGAATGTTTCCAATGTGTATCCTGTCCATACGAAGAATGAGCCTGGGAAGAGATATAAGTCAGTGTTTCCTACCATGGCACAGAAGGAGGGTGGATCAAAGCCTGATAAGCTATAATAGTGTCAGCTTTAAGTATGATGTTGAAAGACCTGAAACTGCTCAATGATCTGAGCCATGATATCACTGATGACACCCTTTAACGCTAAGCAAGAGCATATATTTCAAGAAATTTATTTTCAAAATATCACTACCCTTTCTTATTAAACGGTATCTTATGAATTAAAGTGGTATGTTAAAAAGATGTTTTATTATAGGTAATTTTATAATTCTCATAATTTTTACCTTATTTAAAATCAAAAAGTGTTATCAATAATGGAAATTGCAAAATCAATTTCTATGCTCCATTGATTTAGTGGCAAACTGAACTTTTTATCTGAGCTTTGTGTGTGTGTGTGCGTGTGAGTGTGTGTATGTTTTAGAAGGAAATATGGATTTATCTTTAATTACTGTTAGAAAAGCCAAAATTGATAAAAAAAATTGAAAGCGAGAAAATAAAAATATAAAAGAAAAACATGCAGTCTTAGGGGAAAAAATTAATTTTTTTGTTTTT
This sequence comes from Xipholeptos notoides, assembly GCA_036873565.1. Taxonomy (NCBI): domain Eukaryota; kingdom Metazoa; phylum Mollusca; class Cephalopoda; family Idiosepiidae; genus Xipholeptos; species Xipholeptos notoides. The sequence continues at coordinate 15,982 of JAYKTE010058903.1, forward strand.
ACGTTTTTTTCCCCTCTTTTAAAAAACCCACTTCTCTAAGAAAAGCTCATCGCATAATTGTAAACTTTAAGTGATTACAATTTTACATAAGTGTCTCACTCCCAGATATTCAAGTGGAAATATGAATGTCTTTTTAGATAATTTCAGGTAGTTATAATGTGTGGGTGGAGGACGTCCTTTTATTTGAAAGCAATTTTCTGTAGTATCATTCATGGTTGCACCCCAAGGACTGAAGAAGACGTAGTGTGTTTGTGAGAGAGAGAGAGAAAGGTAGAGAAAACACCTCTCTACTTATATCTCCCTTGTTTTCTTGACTTTTCTTTTTTTTAATAATGGACTTGTATACCCTAGGTGAATTTAGTTGCAAATTAAGGTGTTCATTCTAGAGAAGAAAAATTACCATAAGTGGTCATTTCATTTATATATAATGTATGTAGTATCATACTAACTAGCTGGATCCTTGTAACTTATATAGTCGAGTAAATTGAAACAAAAGTCTTTTGGTCTGATAATCGTACACAAGAAACTGACAGCCACCAAAGGCCAGTGACTTCATGTCTACACTGAACAACTATATATGGTGACTGTCACTTCTTTTCTGAAGAAGGCCAACCCTCACATACCCTCCAAGAGAGGCTTTCTAGTAGACAGCTCTCCCCTGACTGCTCCCCACTCTTCAATCCACCTGACCGCTGCCCTTTGTGTATAGCTCTGTGGCATGTGAGACCTGCATTGGATAGGTAAGCTCAACTACAGATTCCGCATGAATATCTGGTCTCAAATTCAAAACCCGCTATGACGTAAAGCTCACTTGAGAGTGGCATGCTTGACTTTAGTTTTCTCAAAGTTCTGACATCTAGCGTTTTATCTTCATGATTTCCAATTCATTGCTATTGACTCCTAATTTCCCACCTTTATGGTTAGGGCCCTCAGGTTGACTTTGGTTGCATCTTTGTACCGTTTCTATGGCTTATGTTTGGGGTACTTTCTCCATTCAAGCTCCCCATAGAATATATATCCTATAATCATTACCAGGAATTACGTTGATCTGTATTTGTACTTGATAACAAATACGGGATATGGGCAGTCTATCCCTGCAGATTAAATAAAAGGTTAAGTTTACACTTCTGAGAAGAGTCCTATGTTTGGCATTAAGCTTTCGATGTTTGAGTAATACTTGAGGAATCCCGGAGAGCACATGGGCAGAAATGTTGTAAAGATAAGACTGAAGATGAGGGTAGATGTCTGAATAACTTCAAAGAAGATAATTTAATCCTTATGTATGAAAAGCAAAGTTGTTTTTGTATATTTTTGAATCTTATAAAATTGAACTTTATTTTCTTAACCCAAAAGATCATTTTTTCGTTTATTATAAATCAATAACAGAAAGAATTTCATTTTACCCACCCATTATTTTATTTCTAGTTTTTTTATTTCAAGTAAGACGTGCGTTTATAGATTTCTAGTGAAGTTTCAATGAGAGAAGACTGTTTTGAAGTCACTTACAATTAATCTACTCAATAACATAATGGCTGTGTTATTATATTGGATATAAACACTGAACCCAATTTGTAGCATAGATCGTGATTCTGGATCCATTCAGCTGGAGAAAATGCAGATGAGATCTTGACTCACTTTTATTGAATTGTTCATCAAAATTTCCATTAATTTTAAGCTAGAAACACAAATTTATATTTAATTGCTTAAAAAGAAGCAAAAAAAAAAACATCAAGCAACATTATTATAATCTCCTTGATGTGATAAAAACTTGACAGTGAGAAAATGCAGGCCCTTAATACTTAAGGACTGGGGTAGGATCTCCCATTGACTTGTGTCAGAATGACCTCCTTCTTGATGGGAACAGTTTCTTTTGCGATTTCAGGTATCAGTCAATTTTTTAAGATCTTGGAAGATTTTGGCCAAGCCTTTCTTTTAAAGTCAATAGAATTTTTTCGATTGATAAATCTTTAAAAAAACAACAAATTCTAAAGAGGTAAAAATTGGATTCTTACAAGTATTTTTTTCTATTTTATTTCTCTTAAATAGATTGTCACTCTGAGGATCATTAAACCAGATAATTCGTAAGATTCTCCAATTGAACAAGAAACGACACCGTTACAATTAATAATTCAAAATATAAAGTATAATGTTAGCTTTATTGACTTTAGGAATCTTGATTGGGTATGGAGGAGGATTTAATCTAGCCTTGCCACAGCTAAAAACAAGTGAAATCACTTTTTAAAAATGTAATGAGTGTCATTTCCATGACAAAAGGTGTCCAAATTTGATTGGCCCATTTCCAGATTAAGACGACTAATGGGAGAAAAATGAAAAAGAAATTCAAAAAAAGAAGCAAAGATGAAAAGAAATAGATAAAAGCAAAATAACAAAATAGTGGGTTTTCACAATCCTTCAGATGAGGCTTGATAATTAGTACATCTATTTTTTGGACTGTTGTTCTCATCCTTATCATTGTTATCTTCACAAACCTGGAGATGAGGCCTGATGCACATCTATTTTTTGGACTCTCCTCCTCATCCTTATTATTGTTACTTTTACAATCCTTGAGATGATGGTTGATCATTTCTACATCTATTTTTTGGACTGTTGCCTACATTTTTACTATTGTCACCTTCACAATTCTTGAGATGAAGCTGGATAATTTGTACATCACAAGAATTATGTGATTCCTTATGTAAATAAAATATCAAATAGTATATTATTTTTTGTAGTAAAAAACATAATATTGAATTTATTGATATTAAAAATTTCCCTACTACTATTACCCATTGTACACCATAGATATCAGTATGATCAGTGAGGATTGGTGCAATCTCTGTAGCTACATTCTTCATTACAACAGGATTAAACAAAAAATAAAGTTTTGGTGAATGTCTTAAGCTCGAAATAATCTTTGATGATTTTATTTTGTTCCACTGCTTATTTATTAATCATTATTCTGGAGGCTAGAATGATAAAGTGATAAGCATATGTGATTTTTAAGGAAATTCAAAGTGAGAGATAGGCAGACCATGTTGTCACCAGGGGAAATAAATCACTTTTAATGGCATGGTGGGTGTAAGTTTTTTTTAAAAATTGGGTATAAAATGACAAGAAATTTCTGTCACTTTTCATAAGCAAAATTTTTTTGCATCAATTAATTCATTATTTTAGTCTTAATCCACAATTGGATGCTGACATTTTGGCTAGCTTTGACACCCAAATCTGACCAATGGCAATTCAACTTTTTTATTTACTTAGACAGTATTCACTGCCATCTACAATGGTTTTATTAAGACTTTTGTTAATATGAAATTCTCTCACATATGCAATATCTGTGCTTCAAGAGATATACTATGATGTTCAGGTGAATACTAGCATTCGTTTGTCTATTTTTTCTTCGCCCTAAGTGTAGGTCACAGAATGAAAAATATAAACATTTAATCCCACAGCCTAAGAGCACTTTAACCTGTTTATATCATTTTTGAGATTTATTTATTTTAATGTAATCATGACAGATACTTTGTTTTTATGGTAAATGTTATAGAACATTCACATAAGATTTGAAATTAATCAATAAAATTTTATATGATTATATATTAAATGTTATTATAAAAAATAATGGTTTTCTTTTTCTTTATATTATTTTTTCTTATTTTTTCAATTTTCTTTTTTCTTTCGTTTTTTTGTTTTTGTTTTTTCTTCCTTTCTTTCTTTTCTTTGCTTCTTTTTTGTTTCTTCCTGTTTTTTCTTTGTTTTCTTTCTTACTTTTTTCTTTCTTCATTTTTTATTTTTTATTTCCTTTTTCTTTTTTTCTCTTCTTTGCTTCATTTTTTTCTTTTTTGTTTCTTTCTGTTATTTCTTTGTTTCTTTTTTTTCCATTCTTTACTTTTTTCTTTCTGGGCATATGAGTGTAATAAGCAATTACATAACTCAATATTCAGTTATCTTTTAATCTTTAGTCCAGATTTTTCTTTTAACTTGAGAAAACAAAGGTTTTTTTTTTTAACAATTCTTTTTGTAAGTGCCCAAAGGTTGGGAATTTTGGAGATGAGAAACAAAGAAAAGAAATCAAATAATGAAAAAAAATAGAATATATGAATATGTTAAAGAAAGATCCATAAGAATTGTAAAATAAATGTCAGATAAAAAAAATGCAATGGTAAAATAATTATATCAATATTAATACCACTTTGACTATTATTGAGTGTAATAATCTTCATAGTATAATGCTTTTGTTATTAAGGATGATAATAGACATTATAATGATTATGATACTTATCAATAATTTTAATGATCATAATAATTATGATCGTTATACTATAATCAACCTAATGTCTATTAAATTGTACTTTATATTGATTTAGATCTTAAAGAAAAATATATTCAGAAAATATGGTTGTGTGAATCAAACACTACAACAAAAGAAACTAATTCTTGTTGCTTTACCCTTTCACTACCAAGGATGTTGATGTGCATCCCACTTTTACAAATGTTTAGAGCCATGGAAACTATTTCCATGACACTAAAATCTGTTAAATGGCAGTGGACGACTATTTTGAACTGTATAAGAATTTCAGGCTGTAACATGTGATATTCAGTAAAAAGGAATTTGGCAGGGCACCAGCACCGATTGCAAAAGTAGCAGTGCTCTACTAAGCTTGAACATTTTTTTAAACATGTAGACAATAAATTGATTGGGCTAATTTTTTGTTATATTTAACATCAATCTATTTCTTTCTGTCAGAAATTTCATTACCTTCGGGTATGAATCCACTGATATGCTTGCACCCTTTGGCTTTCCTGCAAGATATATATTAACGGGGACTGTACCCAAAGCCTTCCTATACCCACATCTATGGGGTACATAAATATGTGCCCTTTTCTCCATTCCATTACTGGTGCTCCAAGAGGTCCATTCTCTTTCCTTAGCCAGTGTAAGATTTGTCTAGTGGTTATCTGCAAAACAAGGTTAGGTTCTTGATGCAAAGAAGATTCATAACAAATGTGCCTTTTTTTATAATAAAAATATCAATATATCTTTATTGTCTTATGAATGTTTTCTGGAGAGAGGATAGTGAATATTTCTACTTTCTTTTTTTCTATATAATAATTTAAAACTTAACTACACCTATCTTCTACCCCCATACTCTTTCAGGGCTAAGAAAATGTGTCTGTCCTCATCTCATGTCTGAGGATGACTGCCTAGAAATCAAAATCCTATGTTTAAAACTATCTAATTTAAAATTAAAGAAACTCCAACTGATTTTCTTGTTCCTAACAAAATAAGTATCAACAAACATCATTAGTCTCCTTCAATCTAACAAACAAAGAAAATCATCTACAAATGTCAAAAAAACTTATCGCTCTATTTTGAGACTAGTCTGCCAATTACAAATTAACACTTAACTTTAAATTATGCTCAATTTATTAGTTCAATGCCTAATCTTTATCTGACGATATGCATTATTGTTACAATTTAACATGAAATCTTTTTCTTTCTGTCCAAAATGTAATTTTTGACTGATAAATATTAAAATAGTATTTTTTAATAAAAAAGATTTGTGAAACTTTTACAACAGGTATGACAATACAAACATGCATAAGACAAATATTAATAATTATTATACTTAGAAAGACTATGATGACAAAATACAGTAGAGTAGATAATAAATAAAAGACTTCAATGAATTTTTTCGGACTTCTACTTTTATTTTCAGTTTTATGTTCTGAACCTTTCAGCTGATATGTTCCTCAGCCTTCCACACATGCTAGTTGAATGTGGAACAAGCCTTTATAGAGCTACAAACTTAATCCATTGCCAATTCTACAAAAATAGCATTATCAGGTACCCTGTTATGTAGGTATTCTTGGGTGGATTTTCCCTGCAGTCCGGATTGAACCTATCAACTCAGAACTTATATAAACCTACAATTAAGACCACTAGGTCATATAGAATGTTGGTAGTCTACCTTCACAAAGTAAATAATGGGTTAAGATTACAGCTTTGAGAAGCCTCCTTAATTTGGGATGAAATTTCGCAAATTTAAGTAATACCTGAGGAAAGCTTAAGGGCACATCTGTTGAAATGGTGTAAAGATAACTCTGAAGATCAGAGTAGAAGTCCGAATAACTTGAATGAAGATGATAACATTGGCTCATCTCATGAATTCAGACAACCATTGAAAGAGCTTAAATGCTGTATTTATATTTGAAAAATAAAAGTTGGTTTAATTTTTGTTTTCAAATCTGCATTATATGAACTTTTCATTTATCTATTTATTTGGTCCTAACCTAATCTGAAAAAAATCCTCCATGGGCTCTTAAAATGGAAATATAGAAAATACTATGAAAATTATAATTACCAAAAAAATAAAAAAACAAAACAGTTCTCCTCTGAGCCATCCATCTATGGCTTGACATTATAAAAGATCTGCTTATGTCCTGGCATTGCACAACACGTCTTTGAATTGTTTTTCTGATCTTTTTTAATTACATACAATCAATAGTTAAATAAGTAAACCCTTGAGGAATTCATCTGTCTATTTTCAGCCTAAGTAGACTTAAGGGTAAAATATTTATCTGGGATAATCAGATTATTTTATTTTGTTTTTATTCTCTTTTGATTTTTTTGTTTCCATTTTATTATCCAATTTTAAATTTGCTTGTCTAACATCATTTGTATGTTTTAGACAAGCCGTTTATCCTAATAATAAGTAAAGTTGTTGGATTTCTTTTCATTTTATTTTATTTTCTCATTCATTATTTTAAAATTCTGTAGACATCTTTGAAAATTGTTCATATTTAACTAAATTTATATATGATTACATGAAAAATAATGAACTGTTTATTCATGTGTATGTGTGTGTGCGTGTGTGTGTGAAGAGCTCTATAAATTCATAATACTTTGGACATATTTATGTAATTTGATCTATTGGAGCAGCCAATAAAAATGAATTATTTTTTGAATTCCTGATTTATAGAAATATTGTTTAGATTTAGGTTTGTTCTATTCATAATGTCTCTTTCAAATATTTATTTTCTTTTTAGCTTTTAAGGAAGTAAGGCTGAAAGCCCTAAGATCTGTATCACTCTTTATTTTTCATTCTGTGACCTACACTTGGGATGGAAGATAAAGAAAATAGGCAAAAAATGCCAATACTTCTCTGACCATCAAACTATTCTTCCCCAAGTGTAGATCTTTCACATTTGCGAGAATTTAATAATATCAACACAATTTTAAAAACTCATAAAAAAATACACATATATAGATATATGTATACATATATATATATATATCTATATCTATAGATAGATAGATAGATAGATAGAGAGAGAGAGAAAGATTAAATTCTAAAGAAGTTTTTAAGCTTATTTAGTATGAATTTTTAATTTTACTATAAATGAACTGTTCTATTCATTAAAGAAAGAAATATCTGCATTCCTAGTAAGAATTGGTTAGACAGTTCCCAGTAGCTGATTCATAAGAAATATTGTCCAATAAAAACAACTTATTTTCTGAACAGCTGTTTTGTGCTGGCAAACAGAGTAATCATCAAATAAATAAATAGAAATGACTTATTTCCTTTTTTCTGAAATTTGTGTGTGTGTGTTCTTATAAAATTTAGAGTTTTCTCTACTGATGAATGGTTTTCCCAGTTGTTCATCTTGAAAATTGAAACATGTTAATTAAACAAGAGATTATCTAATTAATGTCTGGAAATATAATTTTTTTAAAGTTATTTTATATATTTTTTAGATTATTAAACAAAATTAATTTAAAATAAGTAGCTTTGCATTTTGAATATTAGCAGTTACCTTGATATGCCTTATGTCAATAATTCTGTACATGTCTATCTATGTATATCTATATATATATAATAAAAATACATTTTTAAAAAACAAGACAACATGGAAATGGATTATGCTGATATTATAATATTTTGGCTATTTCAGACCTTCATTAGGGGCTATACTTATTCATCCATATTTATAGATTCTCCAAATAAATGTTCAAGATAGACAGGAGATATTAATAGCTGTCAATAACTTTTTAAAATGAGAAAATAAAAGATATGAAAAATGTGTCTATAGTGGTTAATGTAAAAATATATTAAAATTTAAATAATTATTTCAATGAAAGGAGGATACATAGGTTAAAAATCATAATTAAGAAAAGCCATGTGCTTTTGGTTGATATTGTTTTTAAATATTACTAGCTGACCCGACCCGGCATTGCCCGGGCATCAAAAAGGCAATGTCTGATTATAAAGTGCTCTTCTAACCTTTCTTGCAAAATCTAGTTCACTATATGGATAATAT